>JAUEJL010098367.1:0-13482 GCA_032274825.1 Drosophyllum lusitanicum
AATGAGCCTACCCCCCTCCGTACCGAATTTTAGAAATTAGCGATCTGCGTTCCCGATCCGCGTTCCCGTACCGGAGCATTCCGCGATCTATGTGACTATGCATAAACCACACTATATGTCCGAACATTAGGTTGCAAACCTTTTTCAATTAGACCACGGAAAAGATCATTTTTAATATTAAGGTACCCACATTTGCATGCATCATCAATGAGTATGAAGTACACAACAATATATGACTTTAGCTTGCTATCATCAACTGAAACAAAGAAGCGCCCTTTCCACTTGATTGTTGTTGCAAAGACCCTCTATAACTTTTGCATAAGTGAATTCATCCGGAATTTGGCCTTGTGCACGCATCTCATTAAAGAGTTCAACTACAGCTCCACAGTGTCCAACCCCAAACAATCCTTGAATCAATGTGTTATACGTGATTACCCGGTTTCATACCATTTCTTGTCATTTTACTACATTCAATTCTTGCAATACCCATTCAACAAAGCAATACAGGTAACAACATTAGGGACAAGACCCCAAGACGTAACTGAATCAAAAACTCTCCTTGCTTTGGTCATTTCACCACTCAGACATTAACCATCCATAAGTGAGTTGTATGTTATTATCTCGGCCTCCATGCCTCTCTCAACCATTATGTTGATGACAACATCTGCTTCTTCTAGTTTACCTTCTTTGCAAATGCATCAATTAATATATTATAGGCAAACACATCTAGAGACATGCTTGCATCCTTCAATTCTTTTAACACTATAGACCTCATCCCAACGACCTAATTTACAAAGGCCAAAAATCAAATAATTATATGTGATGATGTCTTTGTGAAATTCCATTTTTTTCAAGAGCTTGAACACATCATCGATCATTTTGTCCTTTCAAAGACTATCGATGATGGTATTATACGCAACAAGATCAAACTTCAACCTCTTTCTTCCATTAGACGAAGCAATACAATAGCTGTAATATCGTTCCCAAACTTACAAAGCCCTTTAATCATTGTGTTATACTAACCACATTTGGTTCACAAATTTTCTTTTTGATAATCTTCTTGAACTCTGCCTCAAGAATCCTATTTTCTAGGATGAGTCCATCTAAGATGGTACCAAAAGTGACCACATCAGGTCCGATTGTTTGCTTGAAGTAACAACCTAGAACTGCAAATCCGTCATTGGTGCAATGCATACGACAACACTTGATAGCAATATACATAGACTATATATTAACAGGAACACCAAGGCAACACATTTGCTTGAAAAGATCAATGGGAGCAAGAAAAATGTTTTAGTTTGGTAACCACATTCATCAAAATATCAAATGATTGAACTTAAAAATAGTTGGCTCAAACAGTTTCAAGGCATCATCCAAGTTGGTAACTTTCTCAAACATGGATCGAGGGAAATCGCCATTTGAAGAAGAACTCGAGTGAAACAAAGCTGAAAGTGTGTTGTGAGGATTGAATTCTAAACCTAATTGAGTGAAAGCTGAAAAAGGGTTTTAAGTTGGTTGTAGAATTACCTTTGAATTCAATACGAGATTGAAGAGCATAATTTGTTCGATTCATCATCATAATTAGGGAAATGGAAATGATGCGTCTTCGCTTCTTCCAAAACCTCACTGGCCAAAATCAGTTCAAACGCCATCGGTTTCTTCGCTAGCAAAACAAAGCTTCAAATCTCAGATATCGCCGGCCAAAATCAATTCACACCCTGGGTTAACTCCATCGGTACAAGGGTTTACTTCTCCAAAAATGTATTAAATTATACCAAAATATTAATGTGTGTATATGTATTAAATTTTCTATTGTTTGTATTAAACTTATACTTTTTTTTGCTTATTTATGTAATCAAAATATGTACAATAACAAAAAATTAAAAGTTCAATACAAATAATAACATTTTTGAAAGATGGATACACACAATAATATTTAGGTATAGTTTAATACATTTTACAGAAGTAAACCCAAAATAAAAAATAAAAAAATGAAGACGTGAAGGTCACATGTTTTATTCTTGTTTTCTTTTTTACTATTTAATCCTGATATTTTTTATTGGAGTATAAACTCAAGTATTTTGTATTAAGTTATTTTTTATTTGTAATAAAAATTCTGTATTAGTAGGGAAAAATTCAATTTCCTTCTATTTCATCGTTTTATTATAATCAATGCGTTTATCACTAAGCCAAAGAGAATTCCTGGTGGTCAAGACGTTACCTTATTCTTAGATAGTAAATCCGACCTATTTTAGATAAATATACTAAACTATGTTATATATAAGTACATTATATATCTCATTTCTTATATAACAATTTTGCATGCCATCACATTTTATTTAATTTTTTTTTTGAAGAAGAAAGAAAGACCGATGATATATCTCTTATATATCTATGTTTTACAATTGTTTAACCATATATTTATATTATATATATAAGTACTCTTTAACATCATAAATATTTAAACTTTACTTAATTTAACGATCCCCGTAATTATACACTGGATTTTAAGCTAATAATAATAACAACAACAAATATTACTTATATACTAACATGTAGATAAAATGATGTTTATATTGACAGATTATTCAAAAAAATCTGCTACATGTATTGATAATAAAAAAGAAGGTAAGTTATTTATAATAAAACATTGAAAATAATACATCATTATATATGTAGTGACTTTTACCCTTTATAGTTTATACATATAATTGAAACAAGTGAAAAACTAGCCAGATATGACAATTGTCATATACTAGCTTAAAAACTGATCATAGTACAATAGATAAGTTGTATATGATAATGAGGAAGGGCATATATGGAGTCCACATCTGTAAGACACTTCAACCACAAGGGGACTTAATGGTGCTCACATCACATGGGAGCTATTAGTTTCAATGAATTCAAGTGTTGGGGTTGTCTCTTGTTTTTCAATTTTATATTTGTTTTGACTTTTTATAGTCAATTTAATTGATTACTAGTTTTAGTTTCAAACAAGAATAACTAATTTAAACAAAGCTTTATTAGTATAACTTAATTATATATAGGGAAGATATGTTACAACTAATATAAAGTAAAGTTGAAAACCATATAAAAGGTTAAGCATGTTGAAGCTTCTTTTGAGTTTTAACTAGAGGTGAGCATGATGTTGGAACAGTATCTACTCGTACCGATACTGATTTTATCGAGTATCGAATTTGGTCCAAAGAAGGTATTGAATACCGTACCGAGTTCTTATATACGGTACCGGTACATATTTTACCTAGTCGGTTTGGTATTAGTCCCGAGTACCGATTTTACAATATTCTAAGTACCGTATACCGAATCGAAAAATCTAACTCGGTACTGATTCCAATACAGTTTGATAGTTTGACACCCAGACTCACCCCTAGTTATAACACAATTACTTTGTTGTTTGTGTCCTTTCAACATTCAATATTGCTTGAAACAACCCAAAAAATCTTGTGGATTTTGAATGCTAAATGGGCATATTTAAATAGCCATAACTAAAGGATTTAATGAATTAGGTCTTCCATTAACATATATTAAATGTATAACATAACTTTTTTCTTTGGAAAAATGTATAACATAATTTGAAACTTCAAAATTGTTAATTTTTTACCTTAAACCTAATTTTACATCATTTTTTATTACAGTACTTGAACCTATAACCTTATAGGATACCAAGAATACCAGATACCATAAAACTATAAACGTTTTGGTCTCAAAATTATTATTGACTCGATCATCATCTACCTCTTCATATTTTTATGTACAAAGAACACATGCAAAGTTTACTAGCACCGCCTTCTTTTATTAAAAATAAAAAAGAAAAAAAAAGTCAAAATCTAGAAGCTAATCAAGCTTTAGAATACCTTGCAAATAGATGCATGGAGGACACGTATTTCAAAACTCCTTTTTCTTTTTACTTTATTATAAAATAAAAAGACACGCTTTTCTTTTTTATTTGAGAAATATTTATTTGCCTGTTAATAACTAATAATAGAGATTTACATTTGATAGTTTATTAAAATGTTTAAAAAATAAACAAATATATGTACTTATGTATACGAAATATCGTTTAAATCATTACAACACTAAAATAACTAAAAATACTATTGTTTGAAAACAAATAACTTAAACATTCTTTATGTAAATAATATATGTAAGGTTTTAAATAACGTAGGACGTGACGTGACGGCATGATCAAATTTCAAGCTTTGAAAATCATGACAAGACCATGGTGTTTCATAAGACGTAATTTAAGATAACAATTTTGTATAATACAATTTTGTGTATATATATATATTCAGTATATCCAATCAATTTTATAACTGAATAAATATATATATTTTCATATGTTTCAATACCTTTAATACCTCTCAAAAAAGCTAAGATTTATCATGCAACGAGCCTTACGTTTAATTCTTAGACCTTGTTGTGATAGCATAGTCAAACCTTAAACTTTAACGTAACCGAGACAAGTTCTTAAGAATGATTAGTATGTGTGCAAAAACACTTTGCTTAGATGAACGATGTCGTTCCATATATGTTTCTATCTTTTATTTTGGAAAATTGAGATTAAAATAAAAAAACAAAAAAACAAATCAAATTTTGGCTGTTTCTACTATCCCCAAATCCTTACAAAAATAAAATTAAAAAAAAATAAACCCTCCGTGCGCTGTGCGTATATAATGTCTTCCCCCTTCAAATTTACGTACTGTCGCTCTCCTATTGATTTTGTGTGTATAATTGAGGAGAGAGATACTTTGATTTCACTCTAAATTTGGATCTAGGCCCCTTCAATTTCTCATTATACGGAGGTAATTTTCATAATTCTTTGTTTAATTCTGCCGTAATCGTATTATTATTATCATTATTCAAAGATGATTTACTTCTTAAGATTTTCGTATAATTGTGTTTGAATTCATCTACGCGTTGTTGTTCTTCGAGATTTAGGTTCAATTCTACTCAATTTCGTCAAGATTTCTGTCTAATTTTTTGTTTAATTATTCTTTACTTTGTGTACACTGATAGTTTGACATTCTTTGCTTTGTTTCGTGCTTAACAGCTAGCAATTTGAGCTCAATTTTGACTTTTAGGTTATATTAGATCAAATTTTTCTTCACTTGTTGAATACTTTATGGATTTTGATTTCATTTCTTTGTTTTGAATTCAAGTTTCTTTAATTTTTTTACTAACCGTGTTGATCAATGTCGGCCCTAGTTCCTTCATTTCTTAGTTAACAATGAATTTCTTCATTTGCTTTGTGATTACTGTTATATAGCTGGCATTTTAAGCTCAAAATGTGATCTTTAAGCTCAACAATCTAATTGGGTTGATCTATTTTGTATTCAGGATTCTTTGTCATCATTGATGAGCTAGCTTAACAACGGAGATTTGCAAAATAGATTTGTATTAGTGAGTGATCAACTGAGTTTTGCTTATTCATACAAATATCTAGATTTTGATATTGAGGAATTTTGAAGTTGTGATGGATCATCATCATCCTCCCAGAGAAGAAGATTTTGCTATTGATGTAGAGAGTGGTAATGGTGTGATTCATAGTACTGAAAATGATCAAAAAGATTTCACAAAGTTATGTGAAAATTTGATGAGTGCAGATGATGATTTGGTGAAAGTGAGTAATGGTTGTTCAGAAACCATTGTGAGAGTGGTGATTGACTCGAAATTGAAGGGAGAAAACTTCATAGGGAAGAAGGTTGGTAAAGAGAAACGTAAAAAGGCTTCGAGTGCAAAAAAACCACCTCGACCTCCAAGAGGCTTTTCGTTGGATGCTGCTGATCAGAAACTTATCAAAGAGCTTGCTGAACTTGCCATGATTAAAAAAGCAAGAATCGAACGTTTGAAAGTGCTCAAGCAGAAACAGGCTTTAAAATCTTCATCATCATCATCATCATCATCAATGAGTGGTAGCTTGTTTGCTATGCTCTTTACCATTATTTTCTTCTTAATGATACTTCTTCAAGGTAATGCATCACATTTTAATTGTGAATTAGTTTTTATCATCATGGATTTATAATTTATTAGCTTCTTTTAATATCTATTTGAATATGTACCAAAAACAAGTTAAAAACAAACAAAATGTGTATAAAGATGAAAGAATTGCATATGGTTCTTCCCAAAATCTAGAGTGTCTGAAAGCTTTGACTATTTGTCTTACAGTTTCTGAATTTCTTTATTTTGTAAAAAGAATTGCTATTAACTTTCAGCTTAAAACATGAACCTAAATCTTACATTATATTATGCAGGAATGTCGTGCCGAAGTTCAGGTGTAACTTCTCATAGTTCTCCTCAGACAGCTCAAACAAACGAGAATGGTTTAATATTTATTCAGGAGCAACTCAATCCGTCTGCTGCTAGTGATTCCATTTTACCCGATTCTAAATCTTCAAAGTAAGAACATTAACTAATCTTTTTTGTTTTTCGTAAACGCTTCATTTGGAAAAGCTTGTTATTTAAAGGAGATCATATCTAATGGCCTGTTTTTATTTGTATTTTTCAGTCTACTTGAAAAGATTTCTAGTTCAGGCTCTGCTAGCAGGAAACTTAAGTAGCCGAATAAGAACAGGAACGCTGCCCGCGTGTATAGTAAATGATAGTTATCCTACGTTTTTATCCCTTGGATATAGGCCTGAGCATTCGGCAATTCAGCTGGATCTGAGTTAGCTCATTTGTTTTTTCTTTCTCTAAGTTAATAAGGTTAATGATTTGGGGTCAACAATAATCAAGATCTGATTTTGTATAAATTAGTTGGTTTCAATTTTCTAATATCCCACTTGCAAGATTCAGATATGGTCCTTGTTTGATTAGTGATGCATCTCTAATTGACTAAATGTATGACTTTACGAGTGTATGTGATAAGGAGATATGGGTACATGTAAAAAGACCATTATACCCCTCTTTCCTCGTTTTCCTGAAAGAACGCACTCGTTTGCCCTATAAAAAACTGCCACAATCGCCTTCTTTTATTTATCTGTTATCATCACTAAAGATAAATTGACGCTACTCGTTATTTTTATCAAAGGGTATTTTAGGTATTATGAAAATGGTTACAAGGAAGTATATAATGTCAAAGAATTGCATGTGCATTCATAGATAATAGAGGTTTTGGTATGGCATTTTAAAGATGATCAGGTTGATAGACATACATGACCTTTTGGGTATGGACTCTTTTGGACATACTTTGAACAGATAGTGTGTTTGTGTCTAAAATGACAACTTTACCCCTGAGCCCATCCTGAAACAGCCTCTGAAACTACCATACCCTTATAGGTGAACTCTTTTGGACACACTTTGATTTGTACTATGGAAGAGTAGTTTTATATTATCCTTTCTATCCTATTAGTCAAGGAATTCACACACACACACAAAGCAAATAATGTTGAATTTTACAAGCCTATGAATTCTTAAATCAAATGTTTTTAAAGAGGAAATATGATGAAACAGCAAATAAGTAAATAGCAAATTGGATACTATAACATATCTTGTGCTGTTATAAAAATAATAATAATAAAAAGAACATAACCTGTGGGGGTATGGTGTTGACCATCATGGACTGTTCCCTGGCCTAGGCATGGCATGGGGTACCCTCCCCCCTCCTCCTAATAATAGAAAATAAAAAAGGGAAAAACAACCTGGGTGACCAGACATATGGTGGAATTGGATCAAATACATGTGAATCAGATCCATAAACTAAGCAACAACTGCATACCACTCTCTCTTTTCACTTGCTTTTTTGGGGCATCTTCTCATGCCAGGGGCTAATTCCCTTTTGACCTTCTCAAACTTCTTTTTCATGTGCTCTTTTAATTTTAATATTCTGCAAGTCAAATGCATTTGTTAGCAAATAGTTATTTTAATCATTATAATTATAATTTTGTTATTATATAAGTCATTTTTACTGTTAAAAGAAATAAAAGTAAATCTCTCTTGTTGTGAACATTTCTTGTAATTTTTTTATGGTTATTAGTTTGCAATACATTACATGTCTTATGTCTGATGTCTGATGATTAAAATCTTACAGAAGTTTTTCAATAATTGAAATTATGAAATCAATGATAATAAGGTTGGTAATTATACTCTAAAAATATGGTATGGAATTAGTTTTGGTCTTGAATTTACATGGTTCTAAAAATTTGGTATGTAAACATGTCCAAATCACTATGTACTAACTACTAAGCTACATATTGGGTCTTAATCTTATTTTTAGTCTAACTATGAATTTTCTTTCTTTTTTTAATATATATTTATATCTATTGAAAAAGAAAGAGAAAACTTATAGTGTAGCACTCATCGAATGAATAACTAATAAAAAAAAATACTGTTTTCTTGTAGTCAAACTCGAAGCAAGTCTCTTTTTGATGAATGTTCGAAAAAACCACTTTAAATAATGAATATGCTTTAAATTATGAATATGAATAGTAATCAGATTTTGAGATGAAAGATCTTATTCTCTATCATTATATCAAAATCTCAAAAAAATTTAACAGACTATGAGTAGTCAGGGATATAATAATTGAGGGAAATTTCTGAAGAATATTGTAAAAAGAATAAGTGGCAAAATGGGCTAGTTATTATTACCAATTTTTTGGTTGTTAAGGAGCACAAAAAGTATAAAAAGAAGCGTTGAAAAAATTATAAGATATGATTTATCTAAATCTAAAGTCCCAATTCCAACAAGTAAAAAGAGGGCAATAAGATTTATAGATAATACGTTCATTTTCTTATCGTATGGGATCTTCTGCCAATATTTTAGATCGTCTAAGGGAATTGTGCGATTTCGATTCGACAAAAATATTGTTACTGAATTTAAAGTATGGTATTCCAAATAAAGAGCATAGTCGAATGTTGATATTAGCATAAATGTGTTAAAATTTTGATAGTAATATTGTATAGTAGTTCATACTAAAAATGTCATATTGAAAACAAGTTTGGTTGTTTGGATTTTCTTTAATTATTACTTTCAAATCTGTTAAATTTTTTTATATTTTTAGCGTATAGAATATAAATGACTTGAATATCAAACGATCGTGTTTAATGCATTGTCTTTAAGTTTTATTTCTAACGGTACATTGGTTACAAGAACTCAACTTAGGAATAATCAAATAATGTTTTTCTGGACAACAGAGTATTTGATATTGTGTTCATTTTTCTATTTCTAAACATCCAAAATAAGTAATTTTGACGGCAAGAACCGACAATATTGGTTATAACTAACTTTTGACGGTTATTTTGGTGGCTAATCGTTATTTTGTAAATAGTTATGTAAACAAGTCAAAAGTGTTGACGTATGTTGAACAATATTAGTGCCGCTGAAGACACTCATCATCCGTGTGCATTGAAGACTTAGTTTCAACTTTAGCATCAACGAGTACTCAGCTTGAGCATTGATTGCTTAGCTTCAACGCTGATAACTTTAACTACCAATACTCAACGAAGATAGGAGCGCTGACCTAGCGAAGCTAAAGCTGACCCCACCCACTAAGAGACTCTGTCCCTTGACTCTGCTAAGGACACTGCTCCTAAGACCTAACAACAGGACGCAAACGCGCATCACTCTCGGCCGGTGCTTTTCTGGATATAAATTTTAGCATGACTAATACGAGCATGTACTCCATATCACCTAACATTCTATCAAGACATTATAAAATCCTTAGTTTTACATTAAAATTAGGATCAATAATGGTTTAGCCATCAAAGTTTTAGTTCAGTGTCGGTTTTACCATCAAAGTTTTTTTCAAACGATTTTACCATAAAGTTTTATTTATTATGATTTAAACCTCTAAGTTTTTTCCAAATGATTTAAACCTTAAAGTTTTGTTAAAAAAACTGAGTAATCACTTATATTTTGTATGGTTTTCGATTTTACCCTCTCTGTTTAATTATGCATTTTAGTTTTATTAAAAACTTAACAAAACTTAGAAGTTTAAACCATTTTTTAACAAAATTTTAAGGGTTAAATCATTTGGGAAAAAAATTTAAGGTTTAAACCAAAAAGAAGATGTAACTCTGATGATTAAATTATAAAAAATTCAAACTTTATGGTAAAACCGTTTGAAAAAAAACTTAAATGATTAAACCGAAACTGAATTAAAACTTTGATGGTTAAACCAACCCTTAAAATTACTAACAAAATCTATAAGGAAAATATGAACTACAATTATTGTGCTATTCTATACGTTTAAAAACAAATAGGACATTTATTCACATTAATGATAGAAACGAGATTTTGTATAAATATAAATATACATTCTTTCAAGTAGTTTTTTTTATTAGTTAAATTTGTTTCTATCAAAAACTAATGATTGAATTTGATATATCCTCTAAATTTCTTTTGATGAAAAGTTAATCATATTTTATTTGACTTTTATGTTTAAATCTTTTATTATGTATAAATATAAATATACTTTATTTAGTTTCAAAACATTTGATACATAAATGAAATATTTGTTAATTAGAAAAAAAATGAAAGAAAATTCATATCATAAAAAGTAACTAACAGTAATACTTTACATGAAAAATTATAAAGATTGTGTAACAAATTTAGTTTGATCCATACTAATTCTTACAATAAGTGAATTTACCATCAAATAGTAAATATAGTATGTTACTTAAATACAAAATTTATATAGATATTTATCTAGTCTATTTTATTACAGAATAGACTAGATAAAAATAACTTAAAACAACTCCCATTTACCTACTCATTTCATCTCCCTTACTTAAAACATTATTAAGTGTAAAAATACTATTTATGAAATTTTTATACAAAAAAAAAAATTTAAAAATTCAAGGTCCATTTACCTACTCATTTCCTCTCCCTTTATCACTTCCTCAAGGACTACTTTTAGTTTTAAGTCATATAAATATTTGCTTTAGTATAAAATCCTAGGTAACTTGTGTTTCTTTGAAGTAATAATAATTTTATATTTTTATGAGAGATTTATAATTTAATTCAATAAATATTGATCAAGAGTTCGAGACTTAAATCTAACCTTTTTTTTTATTTCAAGGCACCATATGTTAACAAAATAACAAGCATAAGATGGCAAGGCTTTTGAGTTTGAAAACCAACTATTGATCAATAGTTCGAGACTTAAATTTCACCTTTTTATTTTCATGTTCTAGTTAATTTTCCCTAACATCTCAATTAACTTTTGTTTTTAATTATTATTGTATTATAACAATTAATTTTATATTTTATTTATTTTCCTTTTATGATATTTAAGACATAATGTTGTGTGTAAATATGTGTATATATGAGTGTCTGTGGCTCACTCATTTTTTTTTACTTTTATATATAAATTTTATCGTAATAAAATATATATTTGAAAAATGTATCTTTCAAAATCGTAATATTAAAAAAATACATTTCCTTTTATAAACATTTTATTATGCTAGAATTTATATCGAAACTTGTACTGTGATATGTCTGTGTGTTATTTATGAACAGTTGGGCGCTCGTTATTGCAGCTTTGGTAATCATTGTACATCTGAGCACTTTTCACGCATATGTGGCGTTATCTGTGATTTTGTGTACTTGTTACTTGAATAAGTGAATCTAGTATAATGTGCAAAGTATTGTATTAGCTTATTAAGCTTATTGCTTTACCGTGTGTATTTAAATGGTTCAGGACCGTCTCCGGTAGACAAAGGTAAGGTGCCGGCATCACAGCTGTTATTCACAAAGTTTCTAAACTCTGATATTTAATTTCAAACAATGAATTCTGATCGTATTGTAAATCTCTGTGTGCGGGCTGGTGATTTATTTGAGATACATTAGGAATGTTTTACGACTTTAAGTTTTAATGCAATTATGTGTTATTACTGATATTATTATTAAAATGTAATACTACAAAAAAAAATTGGGGCGTTACAGTTTTTTTGAAGTAATAAAAATTTTATATTTTTACGAGAGAATAGGTATTTAGAATAGATAAATGCTCTTTAATATACCGTGGTTTTTATTCATCTGAACATGCATTACATGGAGAAAGCAACATAGCAATATATAGGAAAGGCAGCCTAACAAAGAGGCCGTTGGACTTTTATTAAACTCAGAATAAAGACTAAATACCCACGTGAATGCATGAGACCAAACACACAGTTTGAATCATTCTTTATCATTTCAGACATTCAGCACATATCAATTTCCGATTATGGTTTCTTGTTCAAACCTCCTCAGTCCTCCCTATCAGTCTTGAGCACCATCGATACATGATTACTGCCTCAATTTCTAGGTCGTTTCCGACTTGCAGCCACACATCATTGCTAGCTACTTCATGCTCAACTTCTAGCCACCGGTTAGCCTCTTGTTCTTGTAGATCTGTTACATTTTTCAACACCAACGCTTCATCATTCTCGCTGTTGAGGCATCACTTTGTTAAAAGTGTTTATGGTATTAATTCTTGATGCAGAATACAAAGGAAAACCCTATATAAATAGGGAACAAATACAACAATAATATCCTATAAATATGGACAGGATATAATTAATCAATTATATAAAATACAATCCAATATATACTAAATATCAATCTTCACGTGTTTAGTGCGTTGATGCTGAACAGGGTCAGATAGATACACAGCAGAGACGTTATCAAAATAAACAATGGTTGATTGTTTGACCGGGACATGAAGCTCAAGTAATAAATTACACAACCAACTAGCTTCTGCAACGACGTTAGCAACGCCACGATACTCAACCTCAGCGCTAGATCTAGAGATGGTGTGCTGGCGTTTGGATGACCACGAAACAAGGTTATCACCTAGATAAACACAGTAGCCCGATGTGGATCGTCGAGAATCAGGGCATCCACCCCAATCGGCATCAGAATAAGCAGTAAGATTGTGGTTGGGAGATGCGACAAGCCGAAGGCCATAGTGAAGAGTTCCTTTGATGTATCATAGTATGCGCTTCATGAACTAAAAGTGAGGTTCGTGTGGTGCATGCATGAAGAGGCACACTTGTTGGACAGCATAAGAAATATCTGGCCGTGTAAAAGTGAGATGGTGGCGCTCAGTTTTGAGGATGTATCAATAGGTGTTGTGCAAGGCTTGCAATTACTCATAGAAGCGTGCTCAAGAATGTCGCAAGCGTATTGGGACTGTGATAAGAACAGGACCGTTTTGTCTCAGGTAACCATGATGCCCAAGAAATAATGTAAAGATCCGAGATCCGACATGGCAAATTCCTATGAAAGTATGTCGATTGTGCTTTCAGGAAACCGGGGTCGAATGCAGTTAAAATAATGTCGTCCACATATAGTAAAAGATATGTCGTGTGTGTAGGCTCTTCTTTTGTGCTAGGGCTTTGAGCTTTACTCAAAACCGTGCCTTGTGCCATTAGCAAGAATCCTCTCTTAGAATTCTCCATCTTGAACCGTTTCAAGATCTTGTCAATATATGCACTTTGACTTAGGCCAATAAGACGCCTAGATCTATCCCTATAGATCTTTAT
>JAUEJL010098378.1:0-13482 GCA_032274825.1 Drosophyllum lusitanicum
GTTTAAATATGTGATTTTGTTTAATATATAAATGTGTAATTAAATAAATTAAAAAAGTGGGAAAAAGTTTGGGTTGAAAATGGAAAGGCTATAATTGGGTTTGGGGTTGATTTGGGTTGGGAAGGGAAAAATAAAAAAAACTGATGTGACGCTGATGTGGCATTGGGGTTGGAAAGGGTTAAAGGGTTGCGATACGGATGGACTAAAGGTAATATACTTAAATTCAACAAGGATACATTATTAATTCTGAGTAAAATAACAATTAGTTATTCTATTTTATTTTAATTATTCGAACTATCTAAATGTTTATTTTAACATAAATTCTTATTATTTGATTTTTAATTTATATTTGATATCTTATAGGTTTCGATATCATTTATATTAACTTGATTTCTCTAAAAAGATGTCTTGTTATAAAAGTTTAATTATTAAGATTATATAGCTGAATCCATTTAATATAATGAATGTTTTTCATTTAATTTAAAATCAAGCTAAAATAATAACTTTAAATTTCATAATTTTAAAAAATTATGACATTAAACGACTAGCAGTGCACCCACCACCACTCGCTGCTACCATTTTCGTTTGTCGCCACCTTTGCCTTCGCTACTTCACCACCACCATCCCTCACTAGTATCGACCAGCAGTGCACCATCCATCACCACCAACTGGCATCACTATCACTGTGGCGCCACCAACTAGCGCACCCACTATCACCATTGAACAATGTCTCATAGGACATCATCACCGATTGGCGTCGTCATCACTCCCACCACTGGCTGCTATAACCAACCACCATGGTCCACAACTTGCACCACCCATCGGTGTCGTTATCGCCATTCCAGCCACCACCACCTCTTATTGCCACAATCTGTTGCAACCATTGATATGGCGATTTGGGTGGTACTGGTGATGGTGGATGGAAGTGGGGGGCGTGTCATGATAGTTATGGTGGTGCTATTTTGTTAGCAACAACAATACATAAACGTACAATTTGAATTTTTATAAATATTTTCAATTTGAAACTTTTTTATTAACGCCCAATTTTAACTCGAACCTATTTAGTACTATATTTATAAAAATCTAAACCTGTTTTGATCTGTTCTCAACCCAGCGTTGACTCTTCCATTTTGCCATATTTAACTATAATAATAATAATAATAATAATAATAATAATAATAAATAAAACAACACTACTAATAGTAATATGAATTTAAATATATTTTATTTTATGTTTTAGTTTTAACTCGAACCCAATTAATATTGTACTCTTATGTAGTAGTCTTTTTACTCGAACCCATTTGACTATGAGTAGTTGTTAGCCCAAACCATTGTCAACCCAAATGCTATAGCAGCTGCCACATCACTTCTTCTTTTTCTTTCTCTTACTAAAAACACAAGTAGCACATAACCTAGACAACCCAAACATTTTATCTTTCTTTACTCTCTCTTACAAAAAAAAACGAAAGCAATCGGGTATGAACGGGTGGGGGAGGCCGAGCCTCCGACCAGCCGCATCGGGGGTTTACCAGCAAATGTTGGTTCCCCATCTTGAGCTAGAACACCATCACCCATGATAGGGTTGATGGTGGTGGGGTTCCCTAGCTGGTTCCTCCACTCGCAGTGGGTTCTTTTTTTCTTTTCTTATCTTTTTCTCTCTCTTAATTTATATATATTTTTTATTAATATTTGATGTGGGTTGAAGAGGGTTAGATGTAAGGGTTTGTGGGGTAGAGAGGGTTAGAGGTAAGAGATGATGTGGATGCTGATGTGACAGTGGGTTAGAGAGGGTAAGTAGGATTAGATGCTGATGGTCTCAACCTGAATTGGGGAGAGGGGGGGGGTATTGATGTTCCTGAAGGAACCCATCTCACCCGATGGTCAACCCGAAGTATTCGAGAAAGACACTACGGGCCTCCTTATGACATATTGCCTAACCCAACCCATCAGTTTTACCAAATTTTAACTTGAAAATTATGGATTCAAGTTTCATTTAATTTAAGACATCGACTTATTAAAAGTGTGTGGTGGATGTGTAAGTTTCCTGTTTATACGTGATTTTTATATAAATTTGAATTATTTCTTCTAAATAAGGATATATAACAATCGAAAAATGAAGGCATACCTGTACATAATTACGTACGTACAACTTTTTATATCACCAAATAGAATAGTTATGATCTGAATTCATCATTTTTCTATGTCCCAAAAGTACAATATATTAATATGATCATTTCATTATATAGTGAAAGATCGATCTACGATATGAAAATTTCAATATTTCTAAATTAAGAAAAACTTGAATGACCATCTAATTAACCTTTTGCTAATTTGCTTCTTAATTAATTTGTGTCTTTGTTTTGATCTATATATCTCTGAATTTTCTTAAATAAGTAGTTTTTTTTTCTTTTTGGAAATTCTCTTCTTAATATGATTGATTAAATTGGAATATATATATATATATATATATATATGTATATATATAGAATTAACAATTAAACATGTCACATGAGTATCCTCAAATAAAATAATTTTATATATACGAACCCCTGTTTAAATTTATTCTTATCATGCTATATTACAAACTATGACAACAAATTGATGCGT
The DNA here is from genome assembly GCA_032274825.1 of Drosophyllum lusitanicum. Lineage (NCBI taxonomy): Eukaryota > Viridiplantae > Streptophyta > Magnoliopsida > Caryophyllales > Drosophyllaceae > Drosophyllum > Drosophyllum lusitanicum. Next base: position 2,608 of record JAUEJL010098378.1, read on the forward strand.
ACGTATTTGATTTTCATTTCCACATCTTAATTAAATAAATATAGAATGCACATAATCCAATTCTATACACCAATTAAATTGCAAAATGGGTGCTTGTATCAAATTTGAAACGAAAATTAAGAAAAAAAAAGATTTTTGTGGTAAAAAAATAATCCAACTTCATTGAAGATGTTGAGGATGCTGCTCCGGCCATGGCCAAAAAGCCGGTTGATCTTCCATACCATTAAACATGTTGCAGAAACCTTCATTACCGACGGTTTGATTTAGTCGCTGGCTAAGAAGATCGGTTGTCGAAGGGTTTTGTAGGAGTTGTGTTAGACCCGAATTCGGGCCAATAGATGACATTGAGGGGTAAAGATTGTTTGAAATTTGAGAGTAAAACATTGGGCTCTCTTCTGATGGTGTCATTGTGCCTGTTACTGTGTTGAGATCACAGCTGTTTTCACTTCCATTACTCCATGATCCTTCTGTTTCTTTGTTTAGATTTATGGGTCTAATCCCATTTGATTCCCCACCTTTTACAGCTAATAACTGAACAACAAAAATGGAATCTTGATAAGTACTGTATAATATGTTAAATCCAACTTTAGAATTACCCACTTTATATATAAATTAAGATTTGAATTTGAAATATTTTTTTGAAGATTTGAAAACATTAAAGGATTTTAACTTTACCAATGTAATAAAATTTTGAATCTTGATCCAATTCTCAAATAACAATGAAGTCCAGGTTGCAGAATTTACCAAAGATATATCGAATATCACTTTTTTAGTGTTCAAAAAAAGAATTTCAATTTTTTTGGAGGGCATAATTGAAATTATGTAATATATAACTTTTTACTAAAATGTTTTGGATGATTTTATGAAATATTATTTTTGAAAGACAGTGCAACTACTGGTCTCTTCTGTAATGTATCACCAGCAAGACTTGAACATGTGATGAAGATCCTATTTTTGAAACAATTCTGAAAGAAACCATAGAATTTAACATGAGCCATGTGACAAAGATTTGATGTTTAAAAGAATTTGGAAAACTTCTGAAAGAAGCTATAGAATTCAACATTACCAATGTGATGAGTATATAAAAAATTTACGCTACTAGGAAAATCAGACGTAAGAAAAGGATTTATCATAACCAAATTTTATGAGAAAATTTTCAACAAATTTCTCACGAATTTGAGTTTTAAAGTAAAGTAATTTGCAAAATTTATGTTGTACCTCTGCATGGAGTTTCTTGTTTAAGTTCTTGAGAGCATCATTATCAGCCTTAACAGACTCATATTGTCTCTTTAAGACTTCATAATCTTTCTCTAACTGTTTGGTCTTCCATCGAGCCCTACGGTTCTGGAACCATATGGCTACTTGCCTTGGCTGCAACCCAAGAGCCCTAGCCAGCTGAGTCTTCCTTTCGGGCTCAAGCTTGTTCCCCAACTCAAAGCTTTTTTCAAGAGCTTTTACTTGTTCCAAATTGAGCCTTCTCTTCTTCTCTCCGAGCTGCGATCCATCGTCTTCTGACATATCATCATCGGCTGCTGCACCGCCTCGAGTTTCTTCGCATCTATCCATCCCAGAATATGACATGGATCTCCTCATCAAGAGTGTCTGAACACCTGGATATATACAATTAATCAAGCAGTTATTAAATTAACTAATTAATTAAGACCTACTACCCATCAAACTATATAACCCTAGCTAATTATACTTGGTGATCAAGAAAACCACATGCAGATTTTGAGAGAGAAAGAGATCTAGCTAGATAGAGAGATAAAGAGGGAAAAAACCTTGCAAGTCATGAGTAGGGTGGTGGTCATCTTCATAGCCAAAAAACATGGGTTCAGGTGGGAGGAAGGACATGTCAGTGGGAAAAAAGAAATCTTTTTTTTTAATCTCTAAAAGTTAGGCCTAAGTCACAGAGCTCTGATCAAGCAGCTAAATTGATAGCTGTATATGTGTGTGTGTTAATCTGGCTCTTATGGTGTTGGATCTTGGATGCAGAAAGGAACATGGGGTGGCAAAGACACTATAGATACAGCAATAAGCTCTTTTTAAACCTCAAAGAGATAAGAGATGGGAGTGGGGTGGGGTGGGGTGGGGTGGCTTTTTCAAATATTTGATTTTATTGCAATTTCCTTACAGATTCTATATATTCACCTGCAATGTGATGCTAATTTTTTATACCAATACTAATAATAATATTAATAATAAATTGTTAAAATAAACAAGCTCACTAGTGTCATTATCTTATTTGATAGTTTTTTAATTAAACAAGTCATGCTAAACAGTTAACTAATTAATATTTTGGAAAAGTTAAAGAAAGCTTACATTGATAAGGATATTGGAACAATAAATGTATGCAAAACAGACATTCTACTCTACAAAATATGTGTACAAATTGAAATCTATGGAATCAGCATTATTCAAAAATGGCTTTTTTAGCTTTAAGGATAGGCATATTTAACTCAAACTACAACCAAAAATCTTTGCCTAATCATAAAGTTTATTAACAAACAAGGCCTAACTAAAGTTTGATTTTGATAGTCATCGATCATGAGGTCTCAAATTCGAAGAAAAAGAACATACAAGTGTGAACCAACAATTTTGCTATTAAATTTGTCCTTTTATAAATTAATGTGGGAAAGTCAAATTAATTACGACCTAATTTGGTTTAGTAGACAATTATGACTTATATATCTTTACAAATTTCATCAGAATGATTATATATACAAGTAAAAGACATCAACGACGTGACCAAGCTAGAGTTCTAACATCACATGTGGCATCACAAAACGCCTTAGTAGAATTGCAATAAGTAAAGAAAGCATGTGGAAACAATTCAACTAATATGAAACTGATTTGTGTATAACATACTTTGTTCATATGTAGCGGGTATAAAACATTAAACAATAAAGTTTATAAAACATAAAGTTATTGTATATGAATAATTTTGTTGTATACAAATCACCTATTAATATTCAAGATGGTTAATTGATTAAGAAAATGGAAGTTTCATGTGTTTGTCAAGTTCACACGCATGACAAAGAATGTGAGCCTTAGTTTTATAACTAAAAATCAAATTATAGGAAATGAAAGAATAAAACACGTCTTCCTTAGGACGTCCAAGATGACGATGCCACACAAATGAACTTAGAGTCTGCAAAGCTAGAGGAGAGGTGGAAGGCTTGGTCATGGGGAAGAGAACATTTGACCTATCACATTGAGGAGGGTATGGTGAGTCAAAAAAATCTTTCACAAAAACCAAACTTAAATATTATACTTTTAATACTATTTAGAGTGATCTGGACATGGTGAAGGTGAAGTAGATGGTGCAACATGGGTAGAAGGTTATGTCAGTGTTGATGACCGATTACGAAGCACCATCACCAGCATGAGAAGATGCACCTACGTTCATGTTCCTTTGATTCACTCAAATAGCGTCACTGTTGTAAAGGGCATCCTTTAATTGCTTCAAAAGTAGAATCAAGAAGTGGAAGTTAACATCTTAGGCTAACTGGCTAACGAACCCAATGGACGTGTAAAAGAAGTAGGTTCGTAGAATAAGTATCGAAGTGTTCGAGGAAACAGTAAGTTCAAGCAATTAGAGAAAATATGGTTTTGAGTGCATGTACCATAACCGACCTTTCTACCGTTGGTAGTAAGGTTTAAATGTGTTCAATATCTCTATATTTAATAAAATTATATTGCCTTAAAAAAAAGAGCAGTGATAGATTGAGACGCCAACAGACTTTGACTGTGGAGCTAAAATTGCCTCACCTGCCTCGCATGAATGGGTCAATGTAGGCTACAAGGACCTAAATTAAAGGACTAGTCCATTAAGCACATAAGCAGGTGAACATGTAAGTCTAGACTGCAAAAAGATAAGGCCGTCCAAATTAAGAAAGAATGGTGGGGATTGCTTTGGCCCCACTCCATGTCAGTGTGGGCTGTTGGCCAGAGAGGGCCTACAGCTAAGCCGTATTCAAAACTTTCATCAATTGAGTTGAGTGGTAGAGGGATTGTGATTGCAATTCAGACCTACAAACCTGCGACTCAAATTAGTACTCAGTCTTTCACGACTTAAGTTATCATGAGTGGATCTAAATTTCAACAAACCTATAACACCTGTTTCCTTCATTCATATTTCTTGTGTTTGTTATGAAGTGTTGGGCCGGCCATTAGGCCATAGTGAGTTGGTGATCCAAATATAAAATTTACTTTAATTGAAGAAATGATGACGGTGTTGAACCCATTTGGGTCGTAATATATATTAACCATTACATAGAAGGGAATTTTTATATTCATATATTCTTATATTTATGTTGTAAATTGATAAGGGTATTTTATACCTAACTGAAAGTCTAAAATATATAAATGAGAAAACACACACAAACATACTTTGGTGTATGTTCAGCGTGTGTGTGACTTTAGAGAGAGAAAGTAGAGAGAGAATGAAAAGTGAAGGTGGATGAAGATTAAAGAGATATAAAGATCAAGAAAGTATATTAACAAGATTATACAAGAATTCTAGCAGCAAATTCATCCAGAAATCAAGGTTAGAGCTACTAAACTCATATGTTCTTATGGTTCTAAAGAGAAAGCATGGATTAGCTATTTTTGCGATGATTTGGTATTGCATGTTATGTTTAAGGGTGGATTTAGTGTTAATAATACTAGTAGAATATTAATACTTGATTGCATGTCAAATTTGGTGTTTAAATTTGAGTTTTTGGGTAGAATTCTGGACTCGCAGAAGTTGTCCATATAGAATAGCTAGAACAAACACGGGGTTATCTGCCATAGTAGACAGTGTCGGCCGGCTGTGCCAAGGGGCACGGGCCATGACAAGGGTGACACAAGGCGTGTCTAGCCTTAGGAGGATCTAGGGTGTGCCAGTGAGCTAGGCACGGCTGTGTCAAAGGTGACATAGGCCGTGCCATGCCCTAATTAGGCACAGGACATGCCATGTCTGGTTGTAGGATGTTGGGAAGACGCACTGATGTACAGGGATGTGTCGAATCAGTGTTACCCGCTCATCTGAACCATAGACTTGTGATCGGCATATTAAAATCATTAATTATTATATGATGATTATTTAGGTTATTGGGGATCCAAGGGCAAGACTAAAAAGGATGTTTGGAAGCTTTGGACTATAAGTAGGTACCTCAATTTCGTACTTAGAGATTATTAGTTCGCAGTATTTTTATATTTTGTGCTGCCTAAGATGTGTGTGTGTGTGTGTATAAGATGATGTGAGTAAGAAACGTGTATTTAAGATAAGGCTGGTATAACTTATCAATCTTATTGAAGCGTTGATGAAGGTTTAATATGAGAGAAATAATAAATAGTTGGATTGAATAGACAAATAAATATAAAAGAGATGGATGATATAGATGGATGAAAATACATATACATATTGATGTATAAAAATAGTTAATGACAATTGCTACAAAAAATATAGTGAAACGTGGGGATAAAATTAATGACTATAGTGTGTATATTATACAATCATATTTTAATAATGTATAATATTGTGAGAATAGAATATGGCAAGAAAAATAAAGGATGAAAGTATTCATACATAAAACTTAATAAAGATATAAAAAGCCACAAATGTGGTATGGTACATTTAGAGAAAGAGAAAGTAAAATGTATATGTATGTATATTAAATGATATATAGAACTTAAAAGAGTAACATAAGACAAAAAGATGACAAGGGGAGTATAAATATGATTGATGATGAAGCATGTAAAGATGGTATAGCTATGTATATATATACAAACATACCAATTCATTAATATGTTGATAATATTAGCCTATGACAATACGAGGTGTTGTAAGCCGATGTGGCATTAGACATGTGAGTATAGACTGATATGACATTAATGATGACTGTGTGAGTTGATATGGCATTATGTGATGTTTGCATATCTAGTGATGATTGTAATAAATGATATGCGATGAATGACATATGTATTATGAATGATGATAAATGGTGTGATGATTGCCGATAAGACACCCGTTAGTCCTTATGCCTAACTAGATGCTAATGTAGCATCCAAGTTGATGTGATTAATCGTTGATGTGATGCTGCCAAAAATGGGGGTTGTTAATCAATTTGACTAACCAAATGGCGACGTAGCATCGGAGTCGAAGTAACCTTCTAGATTACTGAAGCAGTTGTAGTCTTTATGACATAATTGTGTTGTTATTACAATTGCTTGTTGACTATAATCCTTTAAGTGCTTTATTGTGTTGCTCACTAGGTTTTTTAGCTTATTCGTATTGTTGTCTACCCTTTTCAGGTGTTGTAGTAGACAAGATCGAGTATATTGTGCAACTTTCCAAAACTGTCGTATTATTAAATTTACCGATTGTATCCCATTTTACTAAATGAAATTTGACTTTGAATCGAGAATTTGAAACACATAGTTTTTTATAAAGTTTGTGTAGTTACTTATATATGTTTTTTGAGATGCACATGTTAAAAAATATCCCAATGTTACAAATCCGCATTCATCTCTTTGAAAATTATGAGAAGAATGGGTAGGGAAGTTGTTTCCATCTATTTGAATTATATGTGAAGACACAATTAGAACGAATAGAGGGGATGTTGAGTCTTCATGAATGGAATAGGTGATTGATTGCTTGATCAATGTGATATATTCGGGAAGAAGCATGGTACGTGTGGCTTGAAAATCTAGAAGAGTGTCATGATGTCGAGTGATCTCAGTAACGTAGCCATATTTTTCTCCGAGTCCACTAATTGCAATAGAGAGGAGGTTGAGTCTTCATGGATGGAATAAATGAGTGACTACTTGTTTAATGCGATATTTTCGAGAAGAAGCATGGTATGTGTGGCTTGAATATCCAGAAAAGTGTCTTGATGTCGAATGATTTGAGTAACATGTCCATATTTTCTCTGAGTCCATTTATCGCATAAGTGATCAAATTTTTAGTAGCCACACGTGATGCCAAATTTCTTAATGAATCTGCCATTCCATCGATCTTTTGAAAATATTCTATTACCATAAGGATTTCGATGGTCAGAGTTCATAATACGTTATCAAGCTGAAGGGCTCATGCATCTTTTTTATCGTATAGCTTCTTCAACTCAAACATCTTTTGCTTTAATGTCCGGGTTGAGAACCATCACAAATAATGACTCCAATATCATCCCATATATCCAAATGTTCACCAAGTTATCAATTTTAATTCTTTCGAGCTATTCGAATTCGAGGAAGTTGTTGTTTCTTTCATGAACTTTAGGACTCCAAATCTTGCATAATGTGTTTTTAATTGCACACTCCATGAATTGTAGTTACGCTTCTACGAATTGTTGCTAATCACAAATAGTTTGTCGGTATCTGATGAGGGTGCGTCTCCTTATCATGTTGGAACGCAATGCTGAGATTAGAAGCAGAAGCGAGAGGGCTATGGGCCTACAACTGGGGAGCAACGAGTTTAGTGTTAGAAAAAAGAGAGAAAGAGATGTGAAGAAGAACAAAAAGAATGTTGATAGAGAGGGGAGATGTTGATATCTGACGATTGTAATACCATGAAAATTGGTATTTTTGCCATGCTAACGAATTACTAATTGATTATGCAGATTCAAGATTCAAGTTTAAGGCATGAATGGTGGTAACTTTTAGTTAACCATGATCGGTTTTCACGATTTTATTCAAGATAATTTGTATAGAACTGAAACACACAATTACTAATCGTAAATTAACTACTAAAACTTTTATCATATTTATATTAAAGTTTTACTAATATACACAATCTCAAGATTCACAAACTCTAAGATTTAAGACATTCGACCAATTTAGGTAAAACTCTAATAGAATTATCGAGATTTTGTTAATATTGGATTATAGTTTTTGTGAATGACCCACCTCATTTTAGTTGTGTATTTGTTAAATTAAGAAGATGAAGAAGAAAAAGAAAAAGAAAAAGAAATAAAAGAGTCTCTTGTCACAACTCACATGGGGCCCAACCCCATTAGTTGGAAGGTTGGCGGGGTACCCCCTTCAAAATAGGGTTTAGCATCTTCCATGCAAATTCTAGTTTCAAAAATACAAAAAATAATACTCTGGCTTCACATGCCATCGTGTTCCCATGTGCATCCATTTCTCTCTCTCTCTCAACATATGCATGTATACAACATATCTATGAATAACATCTTTTTATTCTAATAAATAAATTTTTTAAGTATCCTTTATCAATATTTTATTAGTTCATTTTTTAATTTTCCATCTAAAATAGCAAAACTACAAGAAGACTTTATTAACTTTTACTAGTTTTATACAAAATGAATTTCAATAATATTAATAATATATTTTCAAAAAACAGCTTCTTCTATGCAAAAATAAAGTTTTACATGTTATATATTTGTAACTTTTTGACTAATTTGTAAATAAAAATGAAAAGAAAATATTGTTTATTTGTAAATAAAAATGAAAAGAAATAAAGTTTTATGTGATACAAGGGTTGGTTTAGAAAATAATAAATATTAAACATTTACTAAAATATATTAAATAATTATAAACCACGAAAGAAATGAGAATCAGGGGCGTCAACACCTTCACCAGCGGTGAAAGCGTCAACGCGGAGGGAGGATAGACATGACGGCGGAAAACGTGATATCATAATACGAAGAGAAGTGTTTATATTTTCTTGTATAGCCCATTGATCATGATCATTATTGTTATAATTAGGGTCAATAAGGTTAAGTATTTATTGGTTATAACTATAAAGAATTTCAAGATTATAAAATATTTAAAAATGATAAAACTAGGAAGTTGGTTAAATGTGATATTTTAAAATGTTATAAAGGATAAGTATGATATTTGTAGATTAAGGACATATCAACGTTCTAAGGTTAAAAAACGATATATATGAAATTATGTCTAATTATTTTTAAATTCAAATTAAAGTCAAAATTGAATCAAACTTTGATCAAAGAAGAGTCAAAATTAAATTCCAATTTTTACCAAAATTGATGGTTCAAATTTAATAATTAAATTTTTTATTTAAATGAATAACTAGAATCGTCTAATAAATTTTATTTGTGCTAGTATTTTATTTATATTAGAAGACTTCTATATGATCCTCAACATAATTCTTAAACTTACTAAGAATCTCTATAACTTATATCAAATTATATGATTTCAAAAAGATAGTTTATATCATTTGTTACCAATACCGTTTTTTTCATAAAATTTGATAAAAACATCTAAATAGATATCAATTATGCAATATATAATCTTATCTTACCTTAAAATGATTTTAACTACACAATATAAATAAGGGCTAAAGTTGTGAAATAGATATAACGATCTTCTAAAGTTGTTTACACATCTACCCATTAAACTTACAAAAAAACATGTTATTTTGCTCATTTTTTAGATTTTAATGTGGTATATCATATCATCTTCTTTCCCCTTTTTTCACCTACAATATTCATGAAATGGAGTCTTTGAATTGAAATTATCCATGAATGCCTGATTAAAAAAATATTGATTCTTGAGTATATAAAAAGGTGATCGGGTTGTGTATAAAGTAATACCAAAAAACGACAAAAAAAAAGAATTTAAAATGAGTAGAATCATAAAAAACAGTAGGTGCTGAATGAGTATGGTGTAAGACATACTCGATTTTAATTAGTGATGTGTATTGGCCTACATTTGATAAAATTATTTTGCACTTAGTGTCCCTTAAAGGTAAAAAGATTATACACAATAATCTATTTAAAGAATTAGGTAAAATGATAAAAAAAATTGAGGAAAAAAATGTTTTTCTGCCCGGTTTTCAAAAAGTACATATTAAGTTTTACAACACTTTGAACTTGAAATTCTCCATAAATATTTGATGAAAATTTATGATTCATAAGCTTATAGAAAGTTAATTGAATTATCTATAAATGAATACAAAAAAATATGACTAAAAGGAGTTCAAACTTCACAATTTGCTAACATGGGTACCTTACCCAACCTACATATGTTAATTATATATAAAAATATCTTCATTGATATATAATAATAAAAAGTGTTACGAATATTAACAAATAAACGAAAACACATAAAGCATTTTTATTTTATCGATTTACATAATTGGAAGCAACCAATTAGATTCACAGTGAAACCTAGAAATCAATTACTGATTTAATTTGAGTACCTCTAATTGTTTTAATTTAAGTGCCTCTACGGGATAGACATGTATTATAAGCAAAATTATTTTAATTTGAGTATGTAACATCCTCAAATTAGAACTAGTTGTATATGATAGACGTATATGTAAATTGAGTAAAATAATAATAAAGTATGTGTATTTATTATTATATGTTTAGATGTTATATGTTTTAAGTAGTTATATGTTGAATTATAAAAGTAGTAATAATATAAATAAGATGATTAATTTATGAACGGTTTCAAGTAAGGATTCCGAAAATATCCCCGTTAGTTGAAACGGGTAAGCGAGGGTCAAGTTGTAAGTTGAAAAGGGGAACAAAATACCTCTTGTTGATAGGCTTAAAGCCAAAGGCGGTTTAAGCCTTTGTATTGTCACGTCTGTATGTGTTCACAAACACAAATACAGACAACTCAAAACTCTCTCTATATGTTCTTGAGTTCTTGAAGATTGATTGTGCAAAGTTGCTTTCTAGCAAACAAGAATCTGATTCTTTCATACTGTCTTCATCTTCATCTTCTTCCTTGCTTGTAAGTACAAGTTCTTCATGTCTATGTGTTGAAGGTCAAGAAATGGGTTAAGCATAAATTAACCCAAAGAACTGAAATTAGTGTTTTAGATTGTTCCTGTAATTCATATGAATGGATTGGAACATCAAAATAAGAATGAAATGATGATTTTAATCAAGTTCA
>JAUEJL010098389.1:0-13482 GCA_032274825.1 Drosophyllum lusitanicum
GCAGGTTCCTGCAGAACCGCCGGTCTTCTCGGTTGCTTGTTTATTGTTGTATCTTTCGGTTGTGATTGATGTTGTTTTGTTGGTTTAACTTTCATTCACTTAGCTTTATGCTAATCTCCCACCTTTCACTCCATTTTACAGGTTTCGGTAAGTCAGCGGTTTAGCTGGGAGTTGCCATTGCTTGGGGAATAATTGACCGCCACTATGATTTAACTTTTGATGAGCCGTTGGTTTTATGTAACACTACCTTTGATATACTGGTGTTTTGAAAACAGTATGAACTTGGTTTACAAAATCATTTTTGTAATCATGTTTGTATATAGTTATATTATCGCTTCCGCAGCAAATTTTTAAAAAAAATATCGACTGAAATTGTGGTGTTACAGGTGTTTTGCTCTGTGAGACTATTTTATATAAAAATAAATTCTTGATGTTAAAAAAATAACTAAACCTTCTACAATAAAAAATATTATTAAAAAATCAAGTCAATGCAAATTAAATAAATATTTAAAAATAATTTTATAATTAAACCTTTCTTATTAAATATTTTATCATATAAAAAATAATTTAACTTAACCATTAGAAATTGCGTATAACTTAAACTAATAAATCTATATAATATATAGTCTGAATTAGTGAATTTATAAACATTCCAAAAAAATTTAATGGGTAATAAGCTAAATAAAATATAATTATGATGCCAACACTCTTATTAGATTTTAGTATTCTACCAATCAAATGTGAAACTTTATTGACCCATGATAATTTAAAAAAGAATACACACCACCCAGGTTTCGAAAATAGACATTGTCAAGCAAAAAATATTTGCCGCCGCCGCTTCTTGTACAATGTTGGTTTCAATTTATATAGGCAAATGAAACATATACCTAAGGAATTAGATTACTTTACATTCAAATTCCAATTACTTCTGGATTTTGATTCCTAAAAAATCAAAGTCCATTTCAAGACATTCCAACAAACCAAATGCTGAGAGTTATCATTAGTTTGGACGTAAAGCATTCAAAATACATATTATTGTCACTACCATCTTAGGAATTTCAATAATTTACTAGCTTTAGGACTTGTGCATACACGGGTGTCACGAGTGTTGCAAAATAAATGTTAAATATAACTTCTTAAATAAAAAAGATTTATCAATTACTTAATGAATATCTCAAGTTTCAAGAATAAAAAATTTATTTGGTTTTATACAATAAACAAAAGAAAGGACAAATACAAAGTGTTTGAAGTAAACACATTACAACAATGTTCATATTGTTTGTAGTATTTCTTTATATACTACATTAGTTGTTTTGTCGGTTGTTATCACAATTAAGAACTTTTAATCCGTTCTTACTGTTATCACGTGAAATTACGACATATAATTGTTCATGCGTAAAAACCGTTTCTCTTTATAAATAATCTAACAATAGACAAAGACTGACCCCGATTATTGTTAATGGTCATTGCAAAACAAACCATGACCGGAAATTGTCTTCGTTTGAACTTTATTGAAATTTTAGAATAAAATGAAATCATCTTTATTCTAGTAACATATGTGGTAGCACCAAAATTCTTTCCTGAAATTATTTTTGCTTGAGTAACATGTGGACCAAGTCGAATAACTTGTAGTTTTGTTTCATTGCATAACTCATTTGACTGGTCAATGTTTCAAAGTAGTATTACAGGAACACTAATCTTTAAAGATAGTTTGTGGTTTGAAAAATCAGATACTTTCAATAAATTAAGGATTTCAAGAGAGTATAATGATTCTTTAAAAGTACTTGATATTTCATCGCAACAAATAGTATCGGTATTGAAGTAATTTGTTTCCTCGCTATTTATCTTTGAAAGCTTTTTCCAAAAAAGTTTATCTTTAAAAGCATGTAATCATTTGTATACTCAATCTCATAGTTTGTTGTCACCAAAATTGCTCTATCATGAAAACAGTGTTCGTCATAAATACGCTTATTAATTAATGGATATATTGACTGTGATTGAACGAACATGATCACCATCGGTAGTAATCAAAACATCTTCGGGAATTTGAATTTCAACTTCTTCGTCGTTTGGGCCACCAACATTTCCTTCTTTGATGTTCAGAATCCAATTTGCAATTCCTTTGGTACTTTGTATATCTTCTATATTTAAACCTGTTTGCAGTTGCATGTTGACGGTCAACGTAAGGACGAAACAATTTTTCTATAAGTGTGATGAACTCCATGAAACATTAACAATATCTTCTTCTTGTCTTTTCCGAATAATGGCAGGATTTGCCAACAGTAACCATCAAACATCATAACCTTTCCGCCAAAAGGTGTTGTACTAAATTTTATAAAATTCATTAAATAACACAATACATCAGGCCCTTTCACATACCTAGATAGGGGTGTAAATAGGAGTGTCTTGATCCAGATCTAAAAGCACAAACGGTCCGAAGATCGATCTGCCGCAAGTGAAGTCGGTTCGATTGGTCTTTGAGTCAGTCTAGACCATTGGTCCGGATCGGTCCACCATTTTAGTCATACTTCAAAGCGGTCTTTGGTCGGTCCAATTAGGACCGGTTTTCGATCCAAATTAACCAGTTGGTTTTGAGCTGGTCTAGCTAAACGGGTTGTTGTGATTTGGTGTTCAAAGCTTGATTTAAAAAAAATCACGTGTAAATACCTCACTGCCCGTCTATTCTCTTCCATTTTCCTTCTTATCAACAACTCATTCTCTCTAATATATGTATCAAGTTCTGGTTTCAAAAATTGCATCAATTTACATTTTAGGATTTTTCAATAAATGGCCGGAGAAGGTGCTAATGTTACGAACCCCGGTAGAAGTGATCTAAACTGAAAAATATCCGAACGAAGACTTTAATATACAAAATTGTTGAATTCAAACGAAAAAAACAAACGAAAACTTAAAAAACCAAATCTAATAGGTTTAAGCTGAACTAAAAAATATCCAAAAGGAAACCGGAATGGTTCGAAATAAGACCGGACCATATATACGAAATTGTCCTGTACGTACAAAGACCGGCCCGCTGAGGACTGGACCGGGGCTAAGCCCATCGTGGTAATATTATATCTTGTGCATATGCTTTTTTAATGGTCATGATTTCATTACCGGAAATATACCCAATTTCATTTATATTTACATTACATATGATGTTCTCAATCATGAGAAGATCGATCTCTCCTGAAACATTTTGGGTAGATCGATATTTAAAAGCATAAACATGTTTTGGTTGGAATTTTCCCAGTTAACCTAATCATGTCTGCCTTCTTCTTAACCTTTGTTTCTTCCTTCCTTTGGTTTTCTTCAGCTTGTGCCATTGCTCCATGAGCAATATGATCGATTATCTCCATCTGAGTCTTGTAATCTTCCAAAGCTCGAGCCCTTTTCTTTGGAGTCTCATCCTGCAACAACATTAATTAATTCAGTCACGTATTTCCAATTTTCAATATATGTATAAACCGACCATTTAATTAAAAATTTAAAAAAATGATAAACAATTACACCTTTTTTCTTGACAATTTCTTCTTTGCTTTCGCCTTCTTTTCGTTCTCCCACTCGAGTATTTTTGCATTCAGCTTCTCGTACCTGATAATTTTCCCATATATGTAAAAGTAAGTTTGTGCCTTTCAAAAAAAAATTTAATGTAAGTTTATGGGTTTTTAACTCAAAGCCAATTGACTACGAGTGAAATAACTAATGATTCTTACCGTTCTTTGATCCTTTCCATCTCAGTTTTCTCCCAAACATCTGCCTTTACGTCTTCTGGTCTCTGTTCTCGTCGCCTTTGACGATGTACTTCGATTGGTGGATTTGTAGGTTTTTCACTACTACTTGCCAAGCCACTTTGATCAGGTTCTTTAAGTTTTGTGTTTGCTGGAGAAGTGGGCATTTGGGGTACCTCACCTTGTAATTCTGTATGCAGCAGCAGCTCATTTAATTTGTTTTCCCAAATTAATTAAATCGAATTCAATAAATTAGTGCTAATTAAAGTTTTTGTAAATTATTTATATATATGCTAAAAGTTTTTGCAATTGATATTGGAATTCAGAAATTAGTCTTGTACCTGAGGATTTCTTGGAGAGCAAGTTACTAGGGGTTGATATGGGAACTGTATCATCTTCTTTGGTCTTCTTCATCTTATTGCTTGCAGAAGAAGAAAGGAATCTTTCTTTTGCCCTTCTGGCAACAGAAACTGCACCATCTTCTTGTTTCGTCCTCTCAGGTTTGATCAAACTGTCATTACGTTTTCGTCTCGCCGATCTTCTTTGTTCTTCGACTGAATTAATGGCGAATGCAGCTGCTGCAACCGCTGTTCGGAACTCGTCACCCTCCATGTAATCCGAATCATAGTCGTAAGCAAGATCGCGAGAAGACAGCCTTCTGCTCCAGCTTTGACCTCTTCTGCTGTCTACAAACACAAAAACATGGCTTCAATAACCGGCCTCTAGCTATCAGTACCAGATATCTCCGTTCGTAAGAAATTCGTTGGAAAGTATTAAATCTTTCCCACAAACAAACGTAGCCCAGAAACCATGATAAGTTTTCTTTCATTAATTAAATTTGTGAAATCGGATTAATTACCTCCTTTAAAAGAACGAGTCTTTTGAGATGGTAATTTTCGGTCTCTAACAGCTTGTGAAGTTTCGCCTTCGTCGATGCCAGAAAATTTTGCCCTGATTAACACAAACTGTTATGTTAGTTTGCATATATATGATCATATATACGACAAATTAATCCATGCAATATATGAAGATCGAATAGTGAACATGCAGAAGATGGAAAACGTTAAGGAGGTCGAGAATTTGGCCGGATCTGACCTCATTTGCTTAATCATATTGTCCATGATTCTGCTAGCTAGCTTTTCAAGATTTTTGTTGTTGATAAATGCAAGTTCATTATGAAATTGAGTTTATTTGAAGGATCCAAACAGGAAAGAAGGAATTGAAGGGAGCAAGCAAGCTGGGGTTTTGCATGTAAATTAAGTTTGGGTTTGATAATTGGAAATGTGTAGGGTAAGAATTCTTTTCTTGATAGTGTAGTTGTTTAATTATATGATGAAGGGATCTAGCTAGCTAGGGTTTGTGTAGTTTGAGCAAATCATCGATGACTTGGCCGGTGGATTTATCCACGTCTTCTACTTGATCAACCATTCCTCAAGAAAATCTCGATCAACTTAATCACTTGTTATTATACTAGACTAAATGCCCGTGTGATACACGGGTTGGTTTAAATGATAATAAATATTATATTAAACATTAATAAAAACGTATTAAATAATAATAAAACGCGAATTAAATGAAAATTTAAAAAATGACGATGTACGGCATTAACACTCTAACCAGCGGTGGAAACACCGACGGGAGTGGGAGGGAAGACTTGACGGCAAAAACGTGGTATCATGATACGAAGAGACGTGATTGTATTTCTTATATAAGTCATCAATCATTATTGTTACAATTAATAGTAATAAAGTCAAATGTTATTGTTATAATTAAAAAGAAATTTAAAATGACTGTAAAATATTTTAGAACGATAAAAATAAGAATTTGGTTAATTATAATATTTTGAAATATTATAAATGGTAAATATAATATTTATAAATTAAGGTGGGCAAATACGATTTTATATGATTTAATAATATGAAGTTATTTATAATAATTTTGATTTTAAAAAGTCAAAATTGATTTTTTGATTTTAAGTGAGTGAATGGTCAAAATTAAATATTATTTTAAATGAATGATTCAGATCGTCTAATAAATTTTATCAAATTAGTCTTTTATTTTATTAGAAGATTAGAAGATAGAAGATTTGATTCAAATTAGTCTTTTATTTATATTAACTATAGAAGAATGTTCAATATAGTCTATAATTAATTCATTGTCTTAAGTGACTAATTTTAGCTTTTCGATCAATAACATCAATGGTCAAGATTCAATTTTAAATTTTGGGCGAAGTGACATTTTCATAATTTTTCGTAATTCACATGTGATGTTTTTACAAATCACATGTGATTATATACTAAATCATATATAATTAAATATTAAAATTTTAGGGCTATTTTTTAAATAGATTTTATTGAACACAACTCATTAACTATAAGTATTATTATTATTATTATTATTATTATTATTATTATTATTATTATTATTAAAGATATCTTTTAAATTTCATCGAAAATACATGTATCTTTTGCTCTTTTGATTACTTAAACTAGTTTACAACGTGCGTTATTCCGCGTCTCTTCTAGTACAAGCTGGCGCACGTCACCTGGTTTGATCAGGTTTCCCTTCTCAGCACGCTCTCTCTATCTCTCTCTTAATTTTCCACGTATAAACTTACATAAATTCTCCAACACTCAACAACAACAATCTCAATTCGTATATATATTATCTCCAACACACCCATTTCGTTTCTTGATAATCATCAACGACGTACAAGAAATTCTTTCTGTTGTTAAATCACCCAAAAACCATGTCGGAACCCAATTCCAGCAGTAAATGGCACATGTTAAGCCGGCTAAAAACCGTGATAAAGAAGGTAGCTTTCCTCATTAACTCCGACGTTAACCGTTGGCGGCTCATCTCCGCCTTCACTGGTGGTGGCAACAGTCGCCGGAGGCTGAGCTTTGGTGAACGATTAGGGTTGACTGCAATTGTGTCATCATCGTCTTCTGATGATGATGAAGATGGAAGTAGCAGTAATAATAATAATCATTTCGAGGTTTGTGATTCGGGTTCTTCGTCTTCATGTGATCGGAAGTTGTCGAAGACGAGAAGCTTTCATGTTCAAAGAACTATGAGTTTCCCGGAAGAAGAAGATATTGATAAGAGAGCTGAGATGTTTATCGAGAATTTTTATCGACAATTACGATATGAAAGACAAGTTTCGTTACAACTTCGGTATAAAAGAGACACTAGTTTTGGATCTGGAGATTCTAATTCACCGTAAATTATGTTGTGATTAAACATAACCAGCCGTGTTTGTCTGAGAAAATGACCGGTCATGTTTGACCGTATCTTGAGAATGTCAATCCTAGATGATGATGAGACGATGACGATGATGACGACGATGGTAGCGATGAATACAAGAAAAAGAGTTCAATTCTTGAAGGTAAATTCTTTTATGGGAGATGGATTATTTTAACAAATAATTGATATTTGAGACTTTTTTTTTTAGTAATTTAAGAGTATAAAATTCAAATTCTGTATTCGGACTTTGATGAATTAATCATGTTTAAGCATTCGATTATTACAGACAACAAAATCCTTGATATGTAATGATGTTTTAAATTCAATGTCAGCAAGAGAAAATAAATTGGTTTCGATTAGTGCAATGAATATGGATTTGAGAAAAGTCAACGGTTTCGATTAGTCCGATGAATATTCTTTTCGTTCGAATGATTTTCAGGTTGTTAGTTTGTAAGGTCGTTTTTCTGGTTAAATTGATTTAAGTTTATTTGATTTATATATATGGAAGTGATGTTACATATAAATCCTATATATAAACTACTTCGAAAAACAAGTACTGGTAGGGGTAAAATCGAACTGAGTCAAGTTGATACAGTGTTAAACTCGAGTTATTTTCAAGGTCAAGCTTGATCACTTTATCCACTTTAAACTTAAATATCTTTATGTTAGGCCGGTCGCGTCATTTACGCAACTCCCATCCGTCATTAAAATCTTGGTCTTGCTACTGCTCGGGAAGTGACTTTGTGAAAGCGTTCGTTGCTTGATCTTGACTCGAGACATGATCTAATTTCCTGTAACCTTTCGTAAGCTTGTTCGCAATTGAAGCAGAAGTTACTATCTTTATGTTTGCTTCTCTTGTCATGTATTTGGTTCCTTGCATACTTGATTGTTGATTTGTTGCCTACTCTTAAGTCACATAGATCCTTTAAACAAATTGTGTTACATACCTTGCATGACTACAACACTATCAGCCACTTCATAGATGTTTATGTAAGCACATGATGGACTTTAAAGGAGGGCAACCTGACTTCAGCTCAGGGCATCATCAGGCTTGGGGGCAAAACCTTTGTTACTCCGGCCATATTATATTAGAGGAGATCTATTAGGTGTAAAGAATTAAAACAAAGAACAACACTCCTTAAGTTTCCTGACTCATCACCTCCTTCAATCGACCTTTCAATTTCAAACAATCCCAGACTCCTAGCCTAATTTTTTTTAGAACAACAATAAATGAAAACTAGGATGGAGCTTCGGCATGTCATGACTATGAACCCAGCCTAGAAACCCAAAATGGTAATAAAATCATCTTAAAGCAAGATGTTAGAAGATTAGAGCTTACAAAATGTTCAAGAAGCTAGAAGTACGTAAGGCTGACAATTTATGGGTCGAAACGAAACCAGGCATGAAAAAGTGACATAAACCCGAAAAGGTCAAAAGCGGGTTGACACGAAAATAAATGGGTCGGGTTAAGGTCAACCCGACAACCCGAATGTGACCCGTATCACATGTTTAAGGGTAAAACTATAACATTATAAAATTTTATTTAATACTTAAAATTTAAATTTTAAAAGAAGATTGTGAATTCAAATAAGGGAGTAACATCTTATGACAATAAAACCTGACAAACAAAAGTATAAAACCCTAAACGTTAAAAACTTAAAATAAACAATAAAAAATTTATAATTAAAACATTAGTATGTCATTTTAGTGTTTGTTATTTTAACTATATGATTTTTGTAATTTTACATTTGCTATTTTGATAGGTAGTACTTTACTATTTTTTAATTCGATTCATAATTCTATTTAATGATGAATAATTTTAAATTATTCGGTTATTCAATGACATTATTTATTGGTATTTGACAGAATAGTAGTGCATGATAGTTTTTCTTATATTCATTTATATAAGCCGAATAAAAAGGTAAAACCAAAATTCGAATCAAACCCAAACAAATACCGAATTTAAAGTTCATATATAGTCGAAACGAATATTGAATATTGAAGTTTCAATATAAACGAAAATCATTTTCAAAATTTTTATCGAATGTTAGAAAGTAAACATGAAATTTGAAAGATTGATAAAGAAAATCGTAGTTGAAATAGAAAATCGTATTTGAAAACTAAAAAAATACTTATCGATCCCGTTTGGCCTAAATGAGTCGACACGAACCTGACACGAAAAAATGACAAGAAAATAAATGGGTCGACATGAAACTGACCTAGACCCGAGCGACACGAATTAACATCCTTAGCTAGAAGAAACAATCACATAATGTTCAAGCGATTAATACACCAATTACTCCAAAGTAAAACCAAGTTTCTACTCCTATGCTTCAACAAAAAAAAGTAGTAGATCGGACATGTTGGGTAATCTTGATGGGTTAAGTCAGGTCATGGGTACGGGTCAATGGTTAGTCTTTGATTTGTGTTTATTTATCGGTTGAATAAATAAGATTGGGTATAGGGAGGGTTTGACCGATTCATAAAGAGTGCATATTGGAGAATTTAAAGGAGCATGTAGAGTTATTTAAAAGAAGTGTTCATGCCTCTCCTGGTTCTTTAGGATTAAAATAGTGTTTTTATTGTTTTTTTCTCTTACGTTGGTGTGTAAGACTGCTATTAACAGGTGCTTTTTTATATGAGCAGTAAATTTTTGTTGCAATTTTCGAGTGCATTCTTTTTTCATTTATTGATCTTCTCTTCCAAAGGTTTAAACTCATATTGGTGAGTCTTGAGTGTTTAATCATATAGATTTATACCAATATTTAGTATCAGACCAAGGTTTCATATCTGGTTTGTAGCAAGAAAAAGAGAGCCGATTGCAACCCTATGCAATCATGTAACACTCGATCTTAGCACGACAAAACTTGCCAAGTCTAAAACCAAGTGGTGTTACTTTATCCTACCAACCAACCATATACACATTAATCATACCAACAAAACAAGTTTTCCTCCAAAAGTTGATTAGAAAACAACAATAGGCAACCCGCCCTCACCATGCAACCTAATCCTTGGGAAAATAACACGAGATTAATTATAAATAGCTAGCGAGCACATGCTAAGCACAAGTATCAATAAAGTATACCACAACATAGGAAAGAAGTGCTGACAAGATCACTAGGTGTTATCTCTAGGTAGATAGCTGATCCAGCTCAACGACCCTAATAGGGTATGAGACACAACTAACCGTGTTGGTGGGTGAGCAAGTAGTGGTCAACTGAGCATGTTACAGAGCCATTAGCTCTCTTGGGTTCAGCAAGTAGCCGAATACCACTTACATTAAGAAACGGTGGTCCTGCAGAACCTCCAACTCGTAATGGCCCCTCGAGACACTGTTGATCCCGAACTTTAACCCAAAGATACCCTGGGATCCAGCCCTTGGCTGACCTTAACCATACAACTGTAAAACAGTCATTAAATGTCTGGATAAATACATATTACATAGATAATCCATTCTATAGAGCAAATATGAGCACAAGAATAGATTCAATATGAGAGCATTTGGTAAAAACAGCTTTAAGTGTGTGAAATGTTATTTGAATATATGGCAAAGATTACAAGATAGAAAGACCTAATGTCACTATATATACATATCCCTATTAGTGACATATTAAGTACAAAATTGACTATTTAAACACAAAATGTAACTAGACCACAAACATAAAACATATTTCTAACAATCTCCCCCTTGTTTATGTCTAGTCAATGTTCCTCTGACCTGTCTTCCTCTACCAATGTCTAATCATCTTTCTTTCGTCGCGTTTGGCATGAAACAACTTGATCACCTCTGTTAGTCTTACTCTTGGAGCTTGATCAATGTTTTCTTTTAGGCTCAAGCTGTACTCTTTTATTTTGATAGTCCAGATCTTCAAAGAACCATCAGAGTATGCATTTATCTCATCAAACCTTAAGAAGAATTTTCATTTTTGCTATTGAACAGTACAATTCCCTCATCTCCTTCAAATTCGTCATCACAACTCCAGATTACCTGAAACATCTCCAGTTGGTCAAGCTTTGAATGATCTGTTTTCGGTTTTAGTACATTGATTTTTTCTTTATCTGCTTCTGCTCCCAACTGTAAATCCGTCTCTTCAGCCCTTCGGCTCCTGTTTCTAATAAACTCCCAGAGCTTTTGATAGCCAGCAGATTCTTCTGCATACTTTTCCAGTTTTGATTCTAACTGTTCTATTAGGAAGTTCACATCACCAAGACTTAGAAATTTCAAGTCCACATGGCCAATTGTATAATTTTTTAGATCGGACCTCGTGACAAGAAAACTGATCATATCATGAAATAAAACTCTTTGAATTGCAACATAGTTGAGATTGATGATCTGATGCGGTGACTCTATATCCTCTTTCTTTGCGGTGTGTATACTGAGAAAAAATCTTGTTCTGGCTTCATTCTCATTCTTAGCACCCATCAAGTTAATGTCGAGCATCTCCTCAATCTGATCAGTGTAAATATTGACAAACTTTTCTTCCAGGAAGGCCACCGGAATATCTTGGTATCTCCAGGTTCTGACTTTCTTTTTCAGTGCCTCCCTGGTCAACACGTAACTCTTTCTAACATTAGGCAAAGATCCAGTATGAACCGGATCTATTTGTACAGTTGAAGGAATTTCCCATTCTGATTCTTTTGATAATTCACTAATTTGAGCTTCTTTCTTTTGTTGTCTGATGATTTCAGATGGAGTTGTTCTGAGTTTTCCAGGAGATGGTGGGAATTGTTCTGTTACTTCTCTGTTAATTTTCAAGACACTTTCCAAGTTATACTTTTCCAATTCATTTTCAGCAGGCTTTTCAACCACTTGTTTACTTAGCCATAAAGCCAGTGATAAGTTCTCATCCTCCTCAACCTCAACATTTTCAACTTCAGGTACATCAACATTTTCAAATTCAATCATTTCAGCTTGCTTGCCCTTGTATTTCTGTTTGAATGAAGTTTCTTCCAACCTGGCAGCATGTAACACCCGTAAACCAGGGCTAGGAGATTAGCGGGTTAGCGGTATGTGCTTATCTGTTTTAAATGCGATTAAATGGTTAATTAATTATTTAATTAAGGATAATTGTATGTATGCATATGTTAGTATGTTTATATGCGTATGTATGTATGTATGTATGTATATGTATACGTGTAAGTGTGCATGTGAATCAAGAGGTGGGTTAGCCACCTCCTGCTACGGTTTTTGAGAATGTATACGTGTGTGTATATGCTAATATGGGGAACAATTTGTTATCATTTATTCAAAGTAAAAGAAAAGTGAAGTGTGTGTTCTCTGCCGAAGAAAGAAAAGAAAGAAAAGAATCGGATTTTTGAAGATTGTTTTTAAATTCAATTCAAGGTTAGATTTTGATCTTGTTGTGTTTTAGTATTGATTTGGAATGATTTCTGTGAATAACAAGTTTATATGAAGAACACTATGATCGGTTTTTGGAAGAAACATGATTTTATGGGTTTAGTTTGTTTTTATGGTTTATATGTTTATAAGAGGATTTGATGCATGAATATGTGTTTTAATATGTTTAAGCATGTTTGTGGTAAGTTTTGATGAATTTGTGAGTTCTGGAAATTAATTCATGATGATGATGAAGTTGTCGGATTCTGTGTTGGAAAAGAAGGTGAAATCCGATTGTGAGAAAACCGATAGATGATGAAATCCGGTTGATGTTGAAAACCGATAAGGCCAAAACCGATACATGTGAAATCCGAATACCCATAAATCCGATTGTTGTATATATGAAATCCGACAAAGCCAAATCCTACACTTGACTTGAAAACCGATACTCCAAATCCGGAACCCAAATTCCGATTGTTTGAATCCGAGAATGAAATCCGATACACTTGAATCCGGTACTTTGTAAATCTGATAGTCCTAAATCCGAGAGCCAAGAATCCGGAACTCCCAAATCCGGAATATAGCGAAATCCGATTATGTGAAATCCGAGCCTAAGAATCCGACAATTTGAAAACCGGCGGATTTCAAGAATCCGACATTTTGTGATTTGACTTGTTGTTTGATATTTGTTCTATTTTATGAATGATTAACTTATAAGTATATGTGGACAGATATATTTATAAGATTGAGACTGATTTGGTTATTGCTGTGTTTTCAGGCAATCCAAAGGCTCAGTAACATTAGACTTCTGAGTACTGCGTTTGAGATCGAAAGGTGAGTGGACGTTAATCGCGAATGGTAAAGATTATGGTTAATGTTATTGATGTGATGCATGATGTGATTAAGATTGGATTTATTGATTGAATTGTTGATTGTGATATTTGATGCATGACAATTTGGTCGATACGTGCTCGAGGGATGATATCGAGTTGCGTTTGAGAAGTCAGCTATACGTGGACTTGGGTTGGGCTCGTCTACTGGTTGGTTGAACAGTGGTAGCCTTACTGGTGCATGCGTTGTATCAGTAGAGGAGTTCACTGTGCCAACTCAGTAGAGGGCTATCGGTAAACCTTTGCTTTGGCCGGCATTGGTTGTAGGTTCTGCGCCGAA
>JAUEJL010098400.1:0-13480 GCA_032274825.1 Drosophyllum lusitanicum
ATCAACATAATTTCCAAAATCTTATTATCTTCTTTCTCCTTATTTCATAAATAAAAATCTTTTTTCTTATTTTAATGTCTTTTAGAATTTATTTTTATTTTTATAATTAATAAAATAGTTAATACAAATAAAAGAAAAATTAAAAAAAGGGGCATGTTGCTAAAGAAAAGTTTTTTGTGACGTTGAATCGTGCAAATAGCATATTATTACATTCTTGAAAGCGACGTATTGAAAAACAGAACCTATTTGTCGTCGCAGCATTGCACAGGTATAATGCTAGTTTACCCTAGTTTAGTTTAAGCAACCATAGTAAGCCGTAACTGTGCTCTTGAGTTTCTCTATAAACGTGATTTACATGTTCCAAGTTCATATTCATTGTGTTTAATTGCTTTGCTTTTTTCTTGATACTTGATATCGTGGACCTACAATTAGTAACTGACCCAAAAGTGGATTAAAGGTGATCTGTTTTTGTTTCGTAGACCGCTGATCGTGATATGTTTTTGAGGTATATATATTGATTTCAATTTGTTAATTGAAATTAAGCATTGATCTGTATTCATCTACTGATTTCGAGTCTCGTTATATAGAAAAACATCAAAAGTGTTGGAAATTGTTGAGTTTAGATGTGAGATTTGAATATTGTAACTGAGCTACGTATCGAACTGTTCTTCGAGATTTGGAAATCGAAATCGAGTTGTTTGTTTGAAATTGATTGTTGATTCATGTTGTAATATCTTTTTTGAGTATACTGAGATTAAAAAACAGAAGAATCAATCAAAAATTTTAAGTTTGGATTGTAATTTTTTTTTATCTTCGGTTTAAAAGAAACCTTCATTGGGAATCAAAAATAACGACAGATCAGAAACTACAGGTTTGCTACAATTGGAAAACAAGTTGGTTGATTCTCAACTTAGGTTGATTGAGTCCCAAATCGAAATCACAAGTCCAAAACCCAAACCTAAAACTCTAAATCGTAAACATTCAAATCGAAAATCCTTATTTTTGAATCAAAAACTGACCTCATTCTTCAATCGTAAACCTTCAACGGCCATTCTTCAATCGAAAAAGCCCAACTACCGATCGAAACTCCAATCAGTGCAAAAAAATCAATCTCCCTATCGTTTTATTTCCTCACTGCTCGATAACCTTTTCTTAGTTTCTGAAGTTGGGACCGTTGGGTCTGTGCTATGGTTGGAAGGTTCAAGAATAAAGGATTAGTGGGCTGGTTCAAGTAATTACTACTGGACCGGTTAATGAATTGCCCCACCCACGGTCATGATTTGTGTTCATCAATATTGGGCCTTTCATCATTAATTATCACTGGGCCATTTGCCTTTGGGCCTTTAATATGCTATTCTGCCATTAATTAGGCTATTTTGATTTGGTTTTAGTAACACCAACCCCAAATTACCAGACCAAATTATCAATTCTCATTTCATTTTTTTAAAAACTCACATTTTTATCATTTTACTCAAAGATTCATTGTCAAGTATCAACCATGCTTCAAGCCAAAGAAGAAAAAATTATCAAATTAAAGAATGAGAAAGTAAACCTTTTTCTTTGGATAGGTTATATCAACAAACAGAAAAAGATAGCAGATGATTTAGAAAAAGAATGTGTCAAACTTTATCAAAAATTTCTAAATTGACTGAAAACTTCACACGTCAGAAAATAAGTATAACAAGTTTGAGAATGTACTAAGATAAGGAATCTTGAGCAACAATTGTTAGATATTCAAAGCAAGTCACATTCAGAAAGCATAAATTTTGAGACTGAAAGGAAGTTGTGCTTAAAATTCAAAAATTGAAACAATATTTACAAAATAGTGTAGAAGAAAAAATCACGATTTCTTCTTATTCTGAAAAAGTTCAAAAGTGTATGTCTTCCAAAGGTAAAAAAATCAAGGTGGTTCTAGTAACATTCCATGCACGTGAATCATCAAAAAGTGTTGTGCATCCAAAACCACACATTCTAAGGATAATCATACTACATTTAAGTATTACATAGAGAAATTCATAAAAAGAGTCAACCTTCGGAGAAAGCTTTGGAATGAAATTAAAGATAATTCTGAAAGAATGAAACAGCAATGTCTTCCTCAAAACCATTATGGCTATGTTTCTCGTGTTACTCATCATGCCTACAAGAGTTGTGTTGCTCACCGTGATATGAACAAGGCTCATAATTTCATGAATCATAACTCTACTCGTCCATATGTGCGTGTTAGTCAAACAATACCATTCTCGAATGCTAACACGAATGCAAATCTTCCCACCTTGTCTGAGCTTAAATATCTATTTGTGGTTCGTTCCATCAAACATCTCTTAAGACTTTCTAAAGAGAAGATTTGTATAAAACCACTTCACTTTTCAGCGGTGTCTATCATAAGAAGATATATGTTCGAAAGTTCGAGTGGGAGCAAGGTAATGAAAAAGTTTCAAGTCATTGTTGAAGATCAAGAGCTATGTTCAAGGGGGAGTATAATCTTTTTGCTTGATGAATAATTACAAGGATACCGAAACTAAAGATTCTCTCAATAATATTTATGTGTTTATGCTTAAGATAAACTGCTCCAGCGTAGAACATCTTTTTGTTTATTATGCTTTATTTGTACAATGAACATTAAAGGGGAGAATGTTAGAACTTAGATTGTGTTCACCTTTTAGTATTTTAGAGTAGTTTTGCTTCTAGTCGTATTTCCTATGAATATAGGGTATATTGTGAAAATAACTCATAGGTATATAAACAATGTAATTAACCCTAATTTATTTTAAGCAAACGTAATAAGTCGTAACTGTGCTCTTGGGTTTCTCTATCAACGTGATTTACATGTTCCAAGTTCATATTCATTGTGTTTGATTGCTTCGCTTAATGCTTAATACTTGATACCGTGGACCTACAGTTATGCATCGTGCAGGTAGAAAACTATAACAACTAGTACATAAAGAGTGTGTTTGTAACGCCTTAAACGAATTGTACATCATTCCAAACTTCATAGACATTGAGTGTATACCTTAGTATCATCCAATATTACAATCAAGGTTCATAGATTTTCCGTCAGGGTGTTACAAACACGTAATATACCACTTGAGTCTTTAAAATGCAGTTTTTTTTACTATGCAGAGGCATGGCCAATTACATCTAACATTTCTTATATCTCATTTAGATGGAATTGAATACATTTGTTGTTACTGCGATATAAGATATTATGAAATAATATCACAGTCACTCTTTTGTGTTTAAAAGTGTGAGGAAAACCCCGCTAAGCACAACAAGTCCCTTAGAAGAAGAAGGGTTTTTATTTTATAATATGTTCAATCAGCTATCCATCATCTATTTGTCTATAGTTCAAGTGTTCTAATAATAATTATAAGATGATAAACGTAATCATCCTTATTAACCATTTTAAATTAACGTACTTATATCAAAATTTACATCTTTTATTTTTTTAAATTATCATTAATACTAATTAAAGATTTAGAGATCAAGACGTTGAACCATACTTTGTCAAGAAAGTCAAATCTTGGAAAATCTTTAACATAAATACCTAATTAACAATCCACTTGTCAATCTACGCATTAGACTTCGTAACGAGACCGTTGAGCTAAGTTTTTCTAACATATATGCTTAAAAATCCTTTTTGTTGATTTTCTTCTTTATTAATTGTTTCACATTCAATATCGTTCACTCACAAACCTACTTTTAGTGATTTTAAATAACGAGAATAGTAAAATTTACTCAAATTTTAAATATTACATTTTTTAAATAATACATGAATCAAAGGTCGTCGAAAATGACTATTAAGGTGGTTGTAGCAGTAGCTCTTTGGATGATATGTAATTAGCAAAACCGAATAATATTAGCTACCCAAGACGAGGTGGATAAGCGTAACTCCTAAAACCAATTCCCGAACATTCAAAAGCTTTTTACCTTATGGATCACCAATAGGAAGACGATGGATATGAAAATTGTTTGACCCAATTGATGTATTACCCTTTTTTATTATATGAAGTAAAATGTATATGGGTGCTTGTGTAACACTTATTTGAAGATGAATAATAATTACTCAAGTATTAAATTATATAGTCTTATATTAAATATTTTTATTATATCATTTAATCATCTTACTCACTAAACTATCTATTTAAATTTTCTTTCATTGATAGTGATTTATATATTTTAATTAATTAATTGGTGCATTATTGTCAGCAATGCGCCTAAGACGTTATGCTCCTTAATTAGAAATTAAAAAATATAAACAAATTAAATTAAAAATATTAAATATAATTTAATTTATTTAATATTGGTTTTAGAAATTATTAAACACAATCTTTTTCTCACCCATAGATTTGTTTGGCAACCAAATCGCGGTGACCCGAAAGTCATCTTATAAATAAGTCAGGACCTGCGTCTCCCCTGTTTCCATTACAATATTGTGCCAAAATACACGCCCATAACGCCAACCAACTTCCTCCGTTTCTTCCGCCGTTGATCATCGTCTCTCTCCTCCTCCGGCGACATATTACCACAGAAGGAGGAGAAGGGTGTCGTTATCATCGCCGGACGTCTATTTAATCATGGGCAGGAGAAGGGGTTCGGCGGTCAACAAGCTTTTCGCTTGGGTTCGTAGGCAATCCATGAAGGTCAAGATCTTTTTAGCCGTTACATCTATTTTATCTTCCCTCGTTGCACTTAGATTTATTGTCAAAGACACCAATCAGTTTTTCGTTGCATCGGAATCTGTTCATGCCGCCGGGATCATCGTTCTCATTTACAAGCTAACAACCCAAAAAAACTGCTCTGGTATGTATTAATTATCAAAAAATAAACGTCGTTTTTATTCTATTTCACGATTGAATTTAAAAACGATTAAATGTCAATCGTGGAATGTGATATCCGATATATAATTGCTACTTCTTGATCGCATGCAGACTCATTTTTCAATTTTATGATTGTTTCACTAATTCAATTTGGGTTTTCTGTGTGAATTGTGTTAAAATTAGGGCTCTATGATTGAATGGATTATCGATTGCGTGTTTATGCCCAATTTGAATCTTGAAATGAAATTATTACGTTGCATGCAATCAGATTTTTCCTAGGTGGCAATAATCGTAGAAGTAACCCCAATATACCTTTGCGGATGGAAACAGATCTTTTCTTGCTGCATTTTGTCAAATACGATTAGAAAATTAACACTGACATAAAACAAAATCAAGAATCTTAAAGAACCCTAGAGAAGAAAACTTTTGTTTTTAGATTTTTTTTTTTTTGGTTTCATGAAATTATCTTGTTCTATGCTATATCGTTTTAAATTAACAATTGTCCCCTCATTTTCTTTATACAACCGGATCATAATCAAAGTGACATTGTACCTCCTGCATTAAATGGACATTATTAAATCAGTATTGGATGCCATATAGATTAAAACTCTTAATTCCATGATATCTTAAAATGAAGTATTAAAAGTTTTAACATATTATCTTTATATTCTCATTCTTTATGATTTTTACATATTGTTGTATGGAAATTAATTAGATACATTCTGCATTTGGCAGGCCTTTCATTACAGACACAAGAACTCACAGCTATATTTCTAGCTGTAAGGTTGTTCTGTAGCTTTATGATGGAACATGACATTCACACTGTGCTTGATTTTGCTACTCTGGTGTCTACTCTTTGGGTCATTTATATGATCCGGTTCAAGCTCAAGGCAACCTACAATGAAGATCTGGACAGCATGCCCAAATATTATTTGGTAACCTCCATTCTTGCCCTTAGGTTATAGTTTATATAATCTTATATCTTGAACCTGTCGAATTGGTAAACTAAATGTCTTTTAAAAAAAGTAGTTGACTCGTAAATGGGTCAAAGGAGTTAAAAGTGGTTGAGAGTGTAAGGGACTGTTTGGGATTGCTTATTCGATTTAGCTGCTTATTGTTTTCTATTATGAGTTAAATAATTAGATTACCGTTGAAATAACGTATTTATTGTAATTAAGTTTTTTTGTGTGTACAACAGAAATCACACACCCACTAAACCTACTCTTAAATTACACCTTTTCCGGACTTGAACCCAAGACCTTGTGGATCACCTTAAACACCTGATACTGCTAGGCGAAATGCTCTTTGGTTATTGTAAATAGATTTAGCACTCTAATTATTTATAGAAGGATAAAATGTTTTGAGTCAACATACCCTATTTGTATAAAAGGTTAATTATTTTGACCTATTACCCGACCCAACTAGTTTGCCACCTCTAGGAAATGATTTCAATTTAGTTCTGAGTTTCTTTTTGTTCCGTCTTCACTGCAGGTGGTGCCATGTGTGATTGTTGCTCTGTTCATTTACCCACATACTTATCATTCTCATATGAGCAAAATTATGTGGGCATTCTGCGTGTACTTGGAAGCAATTGCAGTGCTTCCTCAGTTAACTATGATGCAGAAAACAAAGGTTTGAATTTCTGCATAAGTGCCACATTCTTGTTCCATGTTCTACATTCTTCTCAAATAAACATGATCAGAAAAGTAAATCATTTGATAACTTTTGTGAAATGTAGATGATTGAACCATCTACCGCTCATTATGTATTTGCACTCGGAGTAGCAAGATTTTTGGGATGTGCTCACTGGATCATTCAGGTGAGGTTCCACTTTCCAGTGTAATATAAATGTTAGATGCACATAAAATCATTGCTTATGCACACAAAAATATATTTGAATTAAGTGTTGGATCACTCAACCTCCATAAACGAAAGTCAACATTTGAACCTTCACATATAACTTGACCGTTACATACTTGCATTGGCGTGATAATCATCAGGTTTATGAATCTGCTGGTGCGTATCTGTTCTTATTGGGAAGTGGGTACTTTTGGCTGCCATCAGTCTTGCTAGCAGAATCGATTCAAACGTTCATCTTAGCCGACTTCTGCTACTACTATGTTAAAAGGTATACTGCACAGCTGAGGCAGATTACGTAACACTTTATGCTTAGAAGTGGGAACATGGGTAATAAGTTAAAACATGTTCCGGTCAAAATGGATAATTTTTTACACATCAAGTCCTTTGAACCGAAGCTCTTTATATCCAAAAATATTTAATCTTTTGATAAATACTCATTATTATGATTACAAAAATAATGATAATCCGATCTTTTGGATAAAGTGATTGAGGAACTTATTCAATAAAAATACACTTTGGGTGACTTTCAACCCATATTCATGAGCAAGTTGTTAGATATAATAGCATGATGATAACGCTGTGATTTTGACTTTATATTGCAGTGTTGTGAACGGTCAACTTCTAGTCAGCCTGCCGCCGGTGTAGAAGAAGCTTGGCATGAAGACTTTGAGGTCAAAGCTTCATGGGTTAGCAATGTACATTTAGTTTACAGTTTTTGATGGGTTAACAGAAATTTCCTGGCTCTTTATTGTCATCTCATTCTACTGAGATATATCATCAACGTAGGGAAATCTATCCTCTAAACTTGTTTTTCCATTTTGAATGTTTTCTATATTTAGGGTGACTTCTGTAAAGGTTAAAATTTTATGCTAAATTTTGAATTTGCTGTCATTCTGAAGTAATAACTTAATAGGTGACAAGGTTTATTATATATATATATATATATATATGGAAAAGTTCAAACGAGAACTGTTTTTCGTGCGAGAACTGTTTTTAACGTCATTAATGACTCATTAATAGGGGTATTTTGGTAATTTATATATTTACCCAACCGTGAATTACGTCCGGGCGAGTCGTCATTAATTTGCGAGGTTTGATTTTTCCGAAATAACCTTCATTAATGCGTCATTAATGAAGCATTAATGACGCGTCAAAAAATCTTAGCCATTGATTAAGTTTAATCAAGGGCTAAATTTGGTTTTCGCAGTTCTCGTACGAAAAACAATTCTCGTTTGAACTCTCCCCTACATATATATATAAAGAAATCGAGTTAAAGAGTAATTTTTTTGGTTAACTCATCCTAGTCTCCTACTAACCAGTTCCTCGGCTAACATGGATGCGGTAAATCATGTCACTGACATGTAAAGGTTGTGCCAGGAAGTGATCTCTGGAGGTCAGCTATATATTTCATATCTTCAACCACTAGGCTACCATCATATGAAAATGAGATAATTTGAGCGTCTTAGTACACGGTGAATGAAAAGTGATGCTACAAATATAAAATACGAAAAGTATAATGCTATAGACACCCATATTTAAGGTTTGATGGTTTTTTTTTAATCTCATATGGTATTTATGTATTAGGTGGTAATATTTTGCAAATCATAACCCAAATTCCTTTTGTACGTTTGTCTTGTTCCTTTTGAGTTTAAGAAAGTAAAAGTAAACAAAGAGATGTATTTTTATATTTTAATTTTGGGTAAAGTGTGCGAAAATATAATAACCTTGGTTAAAATTAACGTTGTATGCAATAACGTTGTATGTAAAAATTAACGTACAAAGAGATGAGAAACTTAAATTAGAATAAACCTTAATCGGAACAAGAACTAGAAACTAAAACACAAACATAGATAAAGGAACTCAAATCGGAGCAAATGAATCAAATCATGATGAGATGTGGACCGCTAACAGATAGGTGAGGTCTGCAACAAATTGCGATGAGGTTGAAATCGAGAGAAGGTCGTCGGAGTTTTAGGGGTCATTTGAGGTAGTTGGTGGTTGTCGGATTCTAGGGTTAGGGGGGTTTACCGGTGATTAAATGGGTGTCTTGCAACAAGTAATTTTGCTTATTATGAATCTAAGTTTTTAGTTGTATTTATAAATACAAAAAAAAGTATATTGATAACGATAACAATTTTTAGCAGAGTTTATTGTATTTTCGCAAATTTTTTTATTTAATTTTTGTATTCATATTTAGGGTGCGTTTGAGCAAAGTAGTCGATAATTGAAAGTTAGAACTTTTATTATGTATATATGTGTTTGGAATAGTAGTACCCTATAGCTAGAGATGAAAAAGAAAAAATAACGTAAAGTAATATAAATAAAAACTTAAATAATAAAAAGAGTTAAAAAAGCAATTCATTAGAACTATTTATGTTTTCATTACTTTATAATATGAAACTTTAAAACCGCTAAAGGTCCTTGGCATACCAATTTTAAAAATAAAAAAAAACAGTTTAGCACTATTTTAATTTGCCACCTTTAAGTATAAGAATATATAATTTTTTGGAATATAGAATCAAATTATGAGCTTTTGGAGAAAAATATACTATGAGCTTGAAGAATGTATTCTACTCCTTTATTTGATTCAATTTTATTTCAGTTTTAATTTGATTTATCGCTAACTTATGTAGCTTAAAAACAAATTATTGGCCAAAATTGTTCCAAGTGTATTCACAAAATATACAAGTGGCATAAATTGTTCTATTAAAATAAAATTATTTTGTTATAATAGGTTAATGATAAAAAAACGGTTGCTTTAGGGAAATCAGTTTGAGTCTTTGAAAATATAATCTAACATCTAAAAAACTAGTGCATCTGACAATAAAGATAGTACATGTGATTAGATGCACTATGCATGTAACATATAGATCTAGTTTTCAGTAGAATTTTGTTGTACTAGTTGAATGATCCGTGCACGCACGAGTTAAGCTTTAAAAAACATAAAACATTTAATATGTAATTAAACATAAATAATATATATATATATATATATATAAAATAATTTAAACAAACAGAATCATATCCATGGAAAAATAACTAACAAAATAACATATTTATCAAATGCTCAAAAATTGCATTAAGACGGGTTTTCATATTTTCAGTAGTACTTCTTTGTATACTACATTCATAGTTTTATTTGTTAGGTTATTATCATCGTCATAAAGATGAAACTTTGAAAGAATTAAGTATATTCGGTGTGTACAATGATTTTTAATGATATGAAAGTTCATCTTAACATATAATATCTGAACTGAAATATGATACCTTCATAGTATTTAATATTGATACCATGTAATCATTTATGTGTTCAACCTCTTCATTTGTAGAAACAAAATTACTCTCTCTTAAAGATAGTTTCGATCAAAAAGATGTTCATTGTTATCATATAATCATTTATATTCTCAATCTATTCATTTGTTAAACACTCATGTGATACACGGTTAGTCATAATTATATTTATCAGAAATATAATTATAAAAAATATAGTATATAAAAAATGAGAGTCAAACATCTAAATATAAATATTTAATGCTTCTTAATTTTAAAACATTAAGGATTATTTTAAAATATTATTTAACCATAATTTCTAATTGTTATTACATAAAACTCAAATTATAAATCATAACGAATACATAAATCACCTCATTAGTCATAATAACATTGTCTTAAAATTCGGATGTCATATTTATAACCTTTTTTTACATGCAAAGCTCTGGCCGGTTAATCACTTACAAATATGGTGTTTATTAAAACCATCTTAGTTTAATTAATATTTTATTATGAAATCATTGGTATCGAAAAACAAATTGAGACTTTAACGTTGTATGATTATGTCAACAAAAAGATAACTAATTTAGGAATTCACAAACATAAACTATCTTATTAAAATGTATTATATCTTACTAATGTGTTGTAGATATATATCATATATACTTTAAATAAAAATACCTCATAGAAAAGAATTACTGATTTAGTGATTCCTAAAATAAAAACTAACCATAAATATGTTAACTGGTTTACAGTTTTATAAAAAAAATAAGCAAAAACTAACATATTCTCATTTAGAAAAGATTAAGTGTCATTATATTTCAATTTACACAAAATCAAAGATAGTTATACACTTTTTTCAATAGTTATGAAATATACTTTTTTTACTGGTAAAAAATTAAAAAACATTTTTTTAAGTTTATGTTAAATTAAGGTAAAATTTATATCAAGACCGTAGATAAAAATTAGACGAGTATAATATAATTATATTTATATCAATCATTATACATCTTCTAATATAAATAAAAGAATAACCTTCATTAATTTAATTATAAGATCTTGACCCTTCATTTAATCAAAATTAAATCCTATCGATTCATTTTGTTAAAATTAAATGTCTAATTTTGACTTTTAGTAGTCAAAGTTGAAAACTCAATTTTTAAATTTAATTTTAATAGGAGATAAGATAGTAAAAAAAATATTATTTAAATTTATATTTACATACAAATTAAAAAAAATTAAACTCGCACATTAATATATAAATAACAACGCCTAAATATTAGATAAACATAGATCTTTATTAATATTTTTTTAAATTTAAACTCGCACATTAATATATAAAATATTAATATTATGTTAAAATTTAAAAACAATTATATATTTAAATAAGCAAATATAAAATAACAATTTTATGATTACCCGTGTATTTATACGGACATTTAAACTAGTATATAATATAATGATAATGATTACTTATATTATTAATCAATCAAATCAATGATAATGATAATATTAGAGAATGTTCATTGCATTTCTTTATATTATCTTACTCTTTGTCATTTTTATTCCTCTATATTTAACCAAGTGCTCCTAATTAACAAATTAAATTTTGGCTTTTTATAATTTTACACGTTTTAGAACCTTGGAACATCATTTTAGAAGATAGCTGTAGGTCACCACTACTGTTACTCAATTTTAATGGCAAATGTAGTATGTAGCACATAGTAGCCCGTTATACTTAATTATTTAAGTAGTGCTATTTTCAATCGGACTTTTTTTTTATATAGGTGCAACAATGACTCGATTGTTATCCACACCTTATGAATTACTTAATTTCGTATTTATGACATTTTCATTGGACATGAGACACTTTAACATTAAGTTCGTGCTTAACATTTACAAGACTATGGGTGTGTTCGGTAACGGGCTTATGGAGGATTATAGAGGCTTGTGATTCTAGTTTTTATAATCCGCAGCCCTCTAGCCCCATTCGGGTGTTAAAATCTTGAGGGGATATTAAAAACATAATCCTTTATAAGCCCAAAAATAAAAGCCTTTTCAGATAGCTTATGACTTGGCTTGGGATTATCAATTAATCAGCCCCAGTCTCTTTCGTCAAACACGCCCTATGTGTTGAGATATTCGTAGAATTTTAGTTACTATATCCGAGTAAGATCGAGACCAAAAATATCTACATGCTTTGAGCTTTGTATGTATGTATGTTGTTCAAACCTAGCTATTATAAATGACTTGATTGCCGATAGCCAATAGGTGTGGTCCTGATGATTCATTTATTAACAGAGGAGCAATCATCAGTTTGATATTTATTTAATTATATTAACTAATTTATAGTTAATAATAATAAATTGTGTTTTCAGAGACTTATTTTTAAGTGGTTTTGAAACGATACAAAATTAGTAAAGTTTATTAT
Source organism: Drosophyllum lusitanicum (assembly GCA_032274825.1). Classification (NCBI taxonomy): domain Eukaryota; kingdom Viridiplantae; phylum Streptophyta; class Magnoliopsida; order Caryophyllales; family Drosophyllaceae; genus Drosophyllum; species Drosophyllum lusitanicum. The sequence continues at coordinate 12,379 of JAUEJL010098400.1, forward strand.
ACATTAAAAAAATGGAGCTGTAAAAGAAAACTGGTCTCCAAAAGTCAAAGAAGGGTGTATGTTTTTGACTTTTTAATAGCGGTTTTACTTAAACAAATCTCTACGGTGACTTCTTTACCAACAACTCCTTAAACGGGCTCCAGAACCTTCCTAATCATCATTATCTCAATATATGGTGTATTTTTGAGTAACTAGCCGGAAGCTGGAGCTTTTATTTAAAGCTGAAAAATAAAGTTTTATTTGAACGAAAGTGTTTAGCAAAGTAGCTGTAACTGTAGCTTATAAATATAAAAAGACATAAAAAGACACAAAAATAAACATTTAAATAAAACAAAATTAATCAAAGGTTATTTATGTAATTTGGGTTTTAAAAGCTCTCAGTAGCTCCTAAAAGCTACTTGAAGTAGCTTTTCATTTTTGAACTTTTATAAGCTTATTTTTTAAAAATAAAAGCTCAAACTCATGCAACCAAACAGAGTTAGTGAAACTTATTTTCTAAAAACTAAAAGCTTCAGCTCTAAAAGCTTCAAAAAGCTCCCGCCAAATATACCCACAATCAACAATCTTCTTTCGTTTAATTTACTCTCCTTAGCATGACTTAAAATGCACTAAAAACTCATTGTCTTCAAATCTTTTAATTTAGTGTTGGGTAGTAACTTTGTCTCAAAGAGATTTAATAAGGGAGATGATTTGTATGCTGTTTTTGTTACATATAATAATAATGACTTCTATGCTCTTTTAATCATACTATCTTTTATTCTTATTCATATATACAAGGGTATGATAGTTAAAAGACTTAAAATAACCGTAAATTATTATGTATTGCAAAAACTTGTTACGTACAAAGCATCTCCTAATTAATTACCAAAGACAGTGAGTTTGTTTATTCATATATCTTATGTCTTATGTCTTATTTCATGTCTTCAGGAGAAGATGTGGTTTAGAAAGTCTTAAATATGAGAAGGTCTGCGAAAAAAGATGTGGTTTTTAGCTTTTCAAAATAAGCAAACATAAGACAGAATAAAGTCTTATGTCTGCGAAAAAACAAACAACCTTATTAGAAACGTCTGCGGGCGCGCAGACGTTTCTTTGAAAAAACAAA
>JAUEJL010098411.1:0-13480 GCA_032274825.1 Drosophyllum lusitanicum
GACAAAAGATTTGAAGTTGAACCAGGGTCCTGTTCGTTCAATAGTTTCATAGCTGCAACCGGTTTCCTCTAATTTGCCGCCATGGTTGATGTCAGGAGTCATGAACATGTCTAAGGCGGTCGCCTTGATGTGGGGAACAACCTTATGGGCTCTATTGATTCTGTTGCTAAGGGGTCAAGCCTGATTTCATGTTCTCTTCGCAAAAAGAACAACAGCTGCTGCAAGGGGCTACTGCGATGGCTATCACCGGGAGGTGGTAGGCATGGTGGGGGTCGCACTGATGTACTTAGAACCCCTATGAGTTCCAAAATCCCGAATGCACAAGGTAAAGCTTCTGATTTGCGTGATTCATGCTCGAAAAACCCTAATTATTGTGCTCCGTAAGGGGATGAGGGTTTTATGTTGGTGGCGGTCTCACGGTAGTCATAGTGATGGTCCGGCGATAATCGCGGTGGCGGTCCGACGATGGTCCAGTGTTGGCGGTTGTCTAGCGATGTCCTGTGGCAGCAGCGGCCAATTAAGGGATAAAGAGGAAGGGGATGCTTGAATCAAATATGAAGGAGACATATAGAGAGGAAAGGGGTAAAATAGGCATTTTAAAAAAATTCAACTGTAATACTGTTAAAGTTAACGGTTAAATGACCAATGGTGAGCACAAAACTCATTTAAACGACTAATATTGCAAGTTTTTGGCTTAAAGAACTAAAAGTGAAATACCTCCTATACTAAAAGGACCAACGGTGTAATTGACTCTTGTTTTTATATTCATAAACACACACTAAATGGGTATATGATGAAATGACTAACACACCAGTCATTTAAAGTGTTTGCGAGTATGAAATCATCTATAATAAACGCCGCTAGAAACATATATCTTTGTCTCTTTGTTGAAAACATTAATATGTTCATCTTTAATGATTTATAGGAGATGATCAATGATGCTAACATCACCTAAGTACTTAATATTAGAGAATATATATTAGGGTTTAGTATAGGATGACCCAGTTCTATTGTATAGATAGGTTAGGACTTATTAAGGTTTGATATTAGGGTTACTCTTAATTTATAGATACAATAGGACTGGATCATCCTATACTATACCCTAATCTATATTCTCTAATACTTAATTTATGTGAGGTTACTCTTATAGAGCATTTAATATTCAATTACAGGTGATTCAGTATATAATCACATGTGATTTGTAAAAGCATCACATGTGAATTACGAAAATGCCACTTCGTCCAAAATTTTAAAATGTAATCTGGACCATTGATGATATCAATCCAAAAGCTAAAATTAGTCTCTTAGGACTATGAATTAATTATGGACTATATTGAACATTCTCTATTACTTAATTTATGTGAGGTTACTCTTATAGAGCATTTAAATAAACAAATAATAAGTTGATTTATACCAAAAACTCAACGGCGATCGTGAGGGTTAAAATGAATTTCTTGATCGTGAGTTATGAATCGACAACAAGGAGCTAGGGACGTGGGATTATTTTTTGGTTTAAAGAAGAAAATTTTCGGAATTTTGATATAAATAAATTGAGATAATGTTTTGTAATTTGTAAATTATTAAGTTATAATTAAAATGGTACCCACTCGATATGAAGACGAATATTTTCTACCCAATAACATTTCGATTTATATTTTCCACAATTATCATCAATTGAATTGGATCATTTTAGGAGGTATTGTGGTTGCAATTTATATGCCTAAGTTAACAATTCATTCAATTGAAGGGAAAACATCTATGTTTTTTTAAATCTCACATCTTCTATAACTATATATAAAAGACTTACCTTCTTTCTATTTTTACCTATTAAATTAAGCTTTATTAACCAATCAAAATCAACAATTCCACAATACCTCAATTAAAAAAAAACAATTTTAGTAAGACCCGATTAAGAGGAAAAAAGAAACACGGATCCCAATTGATACCCAAAACCCGGTTTGCACCTCCTTCAATATACCCATGTTTTTTTCCTTACCCATCCATCATTCCCTTTTCTTCTTCTCTACGGCTTACAAGGATGCCTTCAAATCATTTTACAAGGGAAGGCTTCAATCGGAATGTTTATCTCCAATTAATGACAAGGTATGTTCCTGCAACTCATTAGTCCATTGATTGATTAACGACAAGGTATTACCTTTTCATTCCTTCCATCAACATCTTCACCATTTAACTCAGTGTACAAAACCCTATTACGTTCCTTCCATCGCCGTCTCTTTCATATTTATCTGAATTCTTCTAATTTCCAAATGGGGTTTTCCTTGAGTTTCACAGGTTATCTACTAGCTAATTTACATTCTATTTCTCAAAAAGACTTCATCCCGGTATTTTGAAATAGATGCTTTGAATGTATCGTTATTTAGGGTTGGCATACAAATGATTAAATCTTAGAAGATTTAATTCATCATAATTCAGGTACTTGGTACTTCAAAAATTTTGAAATCATTTGATATCTTTTTTTTATAATTCAAACATCACTCTCATTTTAGTTCTTAAAATTTAGATTTCATTTTTCAAGGGTTTGAAAGAAATGCAATAGGTTTCTAACCTTCTTGTCGTAGAAGAGCAATCTTTTTCATTATATGTGCACAATAAATAATTCAACCAGTTTATGAAAGTGGGACGATGATGATGGGTGATACCAAACCACTTCCTATGTGCCATAGAAGAGTGATTCTCTTCATGATTATCTATGTTTTTGCATTCTTGATTTTGAAGTCAAGATCTCTTATAAAGTGTAACACCCTAAATTTTTTTTAAAAATACAGAAATAAAATAATAATCCCATTAATTCATTGAAACTTAAATCCGGTATATATTTAAAAATTGTATCATAATTATCACATGTCTAACACGTGGGACTTACGATCAAATAATATAGTATTGTCTTATAGAAGAATGTTCAATATAGTCCATAATTAATTCTAGTACTAAGGGACTAATTTTAGCCTTTGAAGCAATGACATCAATGGTCCAGATTGCATTTTAAAATTTTGAACGGAGTGATATTTTCGTAATTCACATGTGATGCTTTTACAAATCACATGTGATTGTATACTGAATCACCTGTGATTGAATATTAAAATTTCAAGAATATGTTTTTTAAATGCACTTTATTGAACACAACCCATGACATAGAAATTTAGTTTACCCAGTAACATTGATAAATAGTTGATTACGTGATTATAAACAAAAATTAACAAAAAGCACACAATTTTAACGAGTGACACGGGCTACGTACCCTTGACAGTAAGCCAAGTCACCCCGTGTTAAGAATTATGTATTTTGGTTTTGTATATACACACACATGCATACTTACAGCATGAACGGATTTGAGAGCAGTGATGGCTAATATATCAGCACAAGAGACAACACCGGGGCAAACTCGTTCAACATTTGACTTGATAGCATCTATCACCTCAAAACCTCTAGCAGAATTATTGTTTGGCCCTGCGGTTTTTTCCCCTTTGAATGTAGGTGTATCGTCTAGTAGAATAGACCCATCACACCCCTACCCGGGCAAAAAAGAAGCCAATTTCGAGTTTAACATTCAAGCAAGTCGATCTAACTTTATAACTTATGTGAATTAGCTAGAGAGACAGAAAATTAAGCACATACATTGACAAAACAATCATGAAAATGGAGCCGAAGGAGGGAGGCTCCCATTCGCCTTTCCTTAGCCACAGCAGCCCAAACCACCGAACCCACGACCTCGAAAACTTGCGGGCAACTTTTAGAGTAGAAGTGGGGTGTGAGTTGAGCCAAAGAAGTACTACTCGTCAAGAAAATAGTACACGCAAGCAATCCAAAGGAGATGATCATAGAAGAAGCCATTTTATATCACCAAGTGTGGTTTGTGTGTGAATACCAAAGGGTTACTATATATATAGTAAGAGGTCAAAGTTTAAACTTTAAGGGGTTTTTGAGTTGGTGTCAATGGAAAATGGAAAATCTACAAATATGTAATTTATACATCTTTTTTACTATTTTATTTGAGAAACAATTAAATTAAAATGTCGTCTTACGTATTTTGCATTGTTTTAACAGATAAACACTTTGGGTTTTCCTTTTCTTAATCACAAAGACACGAAAATGCCATATATGATATGAATGTTTATTCTTAATTTGCATTTTTAACAATATCTATGAGTTTTACTATTTACTTAGACTTATGTTTTCTCTTTTATTAATGGGAATAAAATAAAATATATGCAGCTAGAAACATCTATGATATATGTTTTTACACTCACAAACACTTAAAGTCTTAAATAAGTAAATGATTAAATAAATATCAAACCCCTTATTTAAAGTTATTATGAGTATAAAAGCACTTAAAGCGGATGCTACTAGAAAAATAATAATTAATAATAACAAGTTAGATAGGACCGTACGATGCACGCACCTTTTTTTTCAAAATTAGACTCATACACCTTATATATACTTTAGTTCAAGTAGAATTTGAACTCATAACCTTTTAGTAAAGAAGTACTAAGAAGCACATGTCTTTTATTATATTTAAAATATCTCCAATGTAATTATCTCTCAAAACTACCTAATTACCTCTAAGAGCTCCCACCGTCTCCCCAATTCTTTTTGAGCTTCGACATCGAGAATTTGCAAGTCTGCAACAATCGAGAGTTCAACATGAAGACACTAAAATCGATCGATAGTGTCAACTTCAAGCCTATCGGTTTTTTGCTTCTATGAGGCTCTCATCGAAGTCATTGTTTATTATTTTATTATGAATCTGAACTTGTTGAAAACAACTCAGTTTTATGATACTCGTGACCCGAACTATAGATATATGTCTCCTTTCGGGTACCTGCTGTCTGCAATTTGATTTCGGTTCCTAAGACTAAGTACCCGACCCGCAGTGACAGTTTGTAAACAATTCCAACCCGCCCCGACCCATCCCGTAAACACCCCTAACAATTTCATAGGCAGCAAAGCGCGTACCTAAACCTTCGTTTCTTAAATTGGTACATAATTACACAATGGACACCGGCCCCTATTATTTACAACCAAGTTAAGTGCTATGTGATTTAATTATTTAAACCATCAATCAATAAATCAAAGGCTTCATTAATATAGTTGCTACCAATTATTTTATTTAATAAAAATAATATACCGCGTAAAGTTTATATTTAATTAAAGTTACATAAAAGGTAACTGAATAAGTCTTGAAATAGTTATACTTGTATCATATCTACGTGATATTTGGGTAATAGAAATAACTAGTGGTGTACTTAGCATTTTGCTGCGGATTTGTATCATCGTTTATTTAATACTAGTAGGATGCTCGCATAATACGGCGGCGTTTAAAGAGATATGGTAGTGAAGTTGTAGGTGACGAGTTTTTTATGGTGACCAGCGATGGAGAGAATAGATGAGACAATGATAGTTGCAAATGGTGTCCGATAGTAATATATAATGAATATAGGTAGTACTATTCGATTAGGTTATAAAAATTTAAATTTAATAGTGTAGTAATGTTATTTATACACATTAACTTAAAGCAATATGAGATAGTACAAATAAACGACCTTTAGATGTTGAAATTTGAAGATAATAAGTTTTTACTCTTAAAAACTTAGGTAATTACTTGTTTAATCCATGTGTTTTGTCACAATTATACCGACAGTCGTGAACTTCATTTATAATATTGAAATCTCTATTGTTTGGATTTTGTTTTATATACGGTCTCTAGTCACTTGAAAAAACTAAACTACCATTTTCTTATTAATTTATTCTTTTATTTTGAGTTTTATTTATTAATTACCGATTAAATATTATTATTATTATTATTATTATTATTATTATATAAATAAAAAATAAAACAATACCAACCCCATTTCCTATCAAAACCCAACGACTAGTCATTGTCTTCCCAAATCATTGTAATACAATCACCATCATCGCCATCTCGATTCTCTCTCTCTCTACCTCCGACAAACATAAAATTAAAAACTACATTTTGTTTACATTAAAATTAGTATTGTACACATAATCTTAACACAAACTTTTTTAACTCCTCTTTAGAAATTATTATCTTGATTCTCTAAGATGATAATTTGTTTTAAAAGGTTTAAAAAGTTATGAAATTAAATGTTTTTTTTAACATAAAATTAATTGGATTATTGAAATATGGAAAAATTGGTTTTTTTATAATCGATAACTTTAACCGTGCATAACAAATTTAAAATTAATTTTAATCTATTTTAGAATGATTTGCATACCAAATAAAAAATTAGCTTTATTTTTTAGCAAATTTCAATCTAGTTTAGAAGGTTAACAATTAGATGAAGATGAATCTAGATAAAATGGATGATTAGGATGTAGTATTAATTAAAAATTAAGAACTCTTAAAATTGATGATGTGAGAGAATGTTATATGGTTTATAAAGTAATATAGATATAAACTTATATATTAAAAAAAAGTTTAGATCATCAAAATGTATTCAACTTATCACATTTTGCTATTATGTGTATCCGAATTTTAAAAGTTTCTATTATGTGTATCAAACTTTTAATTTGTTGCTATTGTATATATTTTGGATACTTAAAAAGAAAATAATGTATAAGTTTAATACATACAATAAAAAGTTTAATACACACAATAGCAGTAAATTAAATGTTTGATACACATAATAGAAAATTTTAAATTTCGATACACACAATAGCAAAACGTGACAAGTTGGATACGTTTTAGTGAACTAAACCCATTAAAAAACCATATATAAAATTAAGTAAAAAATGCCCTTTTACCTCGTATAATTGGTTATTTATCATATCCAATGAAATATTAAAAAATGTTATATAAAGAACATGACTAAATTCCGTTTATATATATATATGGGACGGTTCAAATGAGAACTATTTTTTATACAAGAACTATTGTCAGTCAATCATTTTATTTTTAACCTTAAATGTTTTGTTTTAACTAAAAGGCAATTTGGTCAAAATACTAATACACTCTCCTGGACGCTGTTCTCTCTTTATTTAATTGTAGTCTCTCTCCGCTTTATGTCTTTTTATCTCCTCGACGTCTGAGTATGTGCTCTGCAATTTCCTTTCTACTTCACGAGATCCGTCTCGAAGATTATGACATTAAAAAATGTAAAAGGAAAAGGAAAAACAACTAATTCGAATGACATTAAAAAATGTAAAAGGAAAAACAATAGTTGGAATTGAAAAGTAAAAGGCTTGAGTCCAACATGGGCCATATTGGTTGGAGTGCAAAGTATTAGCCAATTACTCTAGCTAGCTTTCATCTTGTAGTTGCCTTAGAAAAATCGTTCATAAAATAAATCAGGTATATATGGTAATAAGACCATCTATCAATGAACAGTAAAAAAGGCGCAGTTTTGGAGCTTTTCAATTGTATATATTTATAATTTGTTCACTTTTACAATCATTTCCACTGTAATATGTTAAGTTTTTGGGTGATAACCACGTACGCAGTGAAGAGGGTGGTGTGAGCCTGTGAGGTGACGATGTGTTGCAAGGATTTCCGATAGCGATGGTTTTGCGAACGAATTAAAAATGAGTCATAAAAATATAAATATGCTATCAAAAGCTAGCTAAACCGAATGTTAATTACGATATTAGTTGTCCATGTGATGCATTATTTTGACTTAAAAATGATACTCTAAATATTAAACATTAACAAAAAGATATTACATAATTATAAAACGTGAAAAAATAAGAGTTTAAAAAAGGTGATAGACGGTGTCAACACATAGACCAACAGTGGAATCATTGACGTGAGGGGGAGGGCAGGCTTGATGACGGAAACATGAGATCATGATACGAAGAGACGTGATTACATTTGTATACAGGTCCTCGATTATTTTGTTACAATTAGAGATAATGTGGTTAAGTCTTTAAAAGACAAAGATAAAATTTGTAATCAATAATTAAAGTTTATTGGATGCTAATTAGTAATTTTTAACCACTAATCAAAGATTAATTAACTTAATTTAAATCGGCAAATGAAGCAATGAAGGTTTCAAGGTTATTTATTACTTAAATCGAATTCTTTTGTGTAATATGTTACTTCAATTAACAAATTAATTGATCCGTCTGCTTTTGAAAAAAAAATTAAGAAATTAATTGTATTTTATTTCTATTGAAAATTGATGAATAACTAGAAACAAACATAAATAAGTACTAAAAATAATGGAATCATAAAGTAGTAACTCGGTTAATAAAATATCATCACTACAACAAATATGCGTTTTACTCATGCTTTATCAAATATAGATTTTAAAAAAAAAATACACACCTAAAAGTGCGTATAATAGTTTAACAAATGTAGGAAAAAACAACAAAAAAAGCTTACACTTTTAAATGTATAATATTGATTTTAAAAAGTTCAAACTTTTAAATGTGTAAAAATAGTAATTAATAAAAATTGAGAAAAGTTCACGCTTAAAGCGTGAACTTTTATACATAGAGATGTTTTCAATATTTTCACACTTAAAAACATGAAAACTTTATTATTTGTTCACATTAATAAATGCGATACTTTAACTATATTTATTACATTTTTACATGTGAACTTTACAAATAAATTTGTCACACCATATTTTTTTTTCACACTTGTTTATAATTCTTTACATTTTAAAGTGTGAAAATATTACTAAAAAAGTGTGAAAAATTAACATATTTGTTGTAGTGCATTTAGGGAACAAAAAAAGTTAAATAAATAATGTTTTTACTTTATGAATTGATTATAAAGTAGAATAGATTACCTTAAAAGTGAATTTAAACTTTTATATAATAACATATTTTATTTTAATAGGCTAGTTACTTTTGTCACAAAAATCCTCTTGTTACAATCAAAATAATTGTTAGGACCACTTTGTGTCTTAAATATAAATTATTATATGTACTGTAAGTCTGTAACTATAAAAAAGCTTTCTATATAATAATGTGTTTGGACCATTAGCTATATGATCATTTTTAGGATACAAAAGTTGTTCTACAAATATACTCTTATTTTTTTTAAAGGCAAAGATAAAATTTTATTATCAAGCCAAAAAACTTATAAAAGAAGTCTCAAAGATTGAGACTAAAGATCCCTTAAAAAAAGAAAGAAAGAAAGAATTATGTATGGCTTACATCCACCAAAACTATGAAAATGACTAAAAGGGGACCAAGATCCAACTTTAATAGTAAGGTGTTTTCGACCTCGATTCAAGAAATTGAAGGATTGATGTTTAGCCAAATACAAGCGTTATCATTCTTTTGGTTCAATTATCGATCGGGGATTCAAGGGCTCAATAAAAGGTGGATAGATTGGAGTTGTTTTCCCTCGTCTTGTTTTTAATGTAATTGTACTTAACATGTGTAATCTCTGTTGTTAACTATGTAGCTATATGTGCTTTTGGTATCTAGCAACTTGCTAGATGTGTTTTAATTCTAATAAAAAAAAATTTGATCCTTTAAGCGGGGGTGATAGCCACGCTGAAACTCCTTACTTATTGGGCCTTTTGTTGTTCAAAAAAAATCAAAAGAAGCTTTTACCCAATTATCCCAACAGATCTTTATTGCAGGCTTTCTACTACTGATCTAGTGGGCTGGGAGCCTCTAAACACTAGCAAAGATGTCCTTAGATATATCATCTATATTCTTATTGGGTTGTATTGATTTATCCTAATATCTCATTACAAATTAAGCATTTGCATAAGATGAATTTTTTTTCTTTAATCAACTTTCAAGTCTTGTAATTAGGGACTTTCTTATAGTAACACACAGACTATTTTATCTAAGCGTTATGTGGTTTGTGGATAAAATACTAATTATCTATATCTATACTACTATATAAATCATTCTCTCCTCCTTAACTTTAAGAGTTCTTAGAATTCAATCAAAACAAAATCTTGACCTTTCATTCTATCTAAATTAATCTCATCTACTCAATTTTTAACCATTTCTCTCTCTCTCTCTCTTGAGTTACTTTAATTTTTTATTCATTTAAAATATACTCTTCTACACTAACACACACTCTCACACAAACACAATTATCCACCCACATCAACATAATTTTCAAAATCTTATTAACTTCTCTCTTCTTATTTCATAAATATAATTTTTTTTATTTTAATGTCTTTTAGAATTTATTTTTAAGATTAGTAAAATAGTTGATGCAAATAAAGAAAATTGAAAGAAAGCGGACATGTTGCTGTATTCGTGACAATGAATCCCGCAAACAACATATCATTACATTCTTGAAAGCAACATTGCGTGGGTACGATGCTAGTCTTAATAAATAAGATATGTTTCAAGTAAGAGTTATATAAATAAATATTGTATTTTATTTTGAACAAAACATCCTAACAATAGTAAATGATAATTTCAATCGTAACATCAAAACTGAAGAAACCAAAGTAACATCTAAATAACTTGAAACCATAATATTATTCCACCCTAATCAGTTGAAACCAACAAATACCAACATCAACACCAAGTAATGTGACCGGCATAGTGAAGGACTATAGTTTGAGACCACCACCTATCGCAATATTGCTGAGGCATGATAGTACCTTACTTTTACTCGTCTCGATATGACGTATGTTGTTGGAACCATTTTTTGTAGCACCTAAGTGTATTCTATGATATGTTTGTAGCACTCTTGATCATGGTCTTCAGCTCTATGTCTCTCCGGTTTCCAAGCTAAATGCATATTTAGATATTGATTGAGGCGGATGCCCCGACATACAACACTCCACCTCTAGCTATATGTCTTTCTTGGTAACCTATGATATTCTAACCCAGTGTCAAAGCCGAGTATCATAGTATTGCAACTACGGTCTTGAAAATAATTTATTTCATAAAACTCATACCTTGTCGCATCAATTTTTTCTCTATCACACAACCATCACTAGGAGTGTTGAAAAGAACAAAACCCAAATAAACTAGATCGAGAAAAACAAATTCGGGTAATAAGGGTCGGGTTATCTATGATCTAATTCGGGTTAACTTTTTTAAACAACGGTACACACGCACATACTAACGTACTCCTGAATTTACACATTTTTGTTCACAGCGGGACTTGAACGGTTGAACCCATCACCATAGGTCATAGGAAACACCTTGGCTACAAACCCTTTGGTCTAATCTGGGTTAATTGGATAAACCGTATTCATTTCGGGTCAGGTAGCGGGTGAGATGCTCAGTTTTCGGGTATAACCGAATAACCTGTTTAAGAATTTTTATTTTTCAATTTTTTAAAATTATATATGATTATATGCATATTGCTTTTATAAAAGCTACTTTAGATTATAGTAACCGTAGCAAAAAAAACTAGTAAAAAGACACGAGCCAACCAAACTAAATTTGACAAACATCTTATAACGAAATAAGATAGATTTACACCCCACTTTGAAAAGTCTATCTTGGTAATAATAATTCCGCACGTGAGAATGAAAATTAGATCAATTCACATCATTAATCACCTCCGAGATTACCACACACTTTTTTAAAGCAAAAATACGTATTAATTTCAAACCCAATAGAATAAAAGTCTCGGAGGTTGAGATAAATACACTAAAACATTACATATAAGTTAACCAAAAGATAATGAGCCGAGTTGAATCAATTCAATGAAGCCATTGGGTTTGAAGAATAGGGCTACGATTCGCAAACCATAGTGCTGAGATACTTTGAACACTAGCAAAGATGTCCTTTTTTATTTTGGCAACCATATCCTCATCCGAATGCCGCACACGGTTCCTCCACTTCCAAATAGACCATAATACGATTAACACATATCCTTAAAAACCTTATTCGGGAACTTCTTTTCGGTTGAAAACTAAGGGGCTGTTTGTTAAAACAGAATGATTAAGCACTGAATGATTCTGTAGTCTGAATAATTCAAAGGCTCTGAATGAATCTGCCTCTGAATGTGATATGTTGTTTGATAAAGGTTCTGAATGAACAATCTAAATGATGCAAATTATCATTTTAACCTTAATAATGATATATTATATCATAAGATAAGATATGATTGTTTAACAAGACAAAGTGTGAAAGTAGGAGTATTAGGATAAAAATACTTGGTGCTTAATGATTCAGATGCACTTTAAGGTAGAATGATTCAGCAGTATTATGCTGAATCATTCAGCACAGTCTTCATTCAGAGGTAGCAATCAAACACGCCGAATGTTGGATAATTCAGCATTCAGCGCTGAATGGTTCCATTAAACAACAAAGAAACAACCCCTAAGTTTGTTTAGTCCGGGCTAATAAGTTTTCAGGTATCCCATCCAATTCAATTTTGGTTTGGCTATCGATTGAGGTGTTTTAAATTCGATTCTACTCGAATACCAGATGAAACGTTAAAAAAACCATCATTTATAGATTTATGTATTTGCATTGGAAAAAAATGGAAATCAAAACCTAAACCCAAGTACGACATTACTGCTTGATCAATTTTCGTAGTCTAAAAACTATGGATGTGCATAGTTCTGTTATGGATCATAACCGAACATGTAATCGTTTTTTTGGTTAATCATGTTTTGTAACAATTTGGTTGTGGTTAACCACATATTTAATTTTTGGCTAGTTTCTAGTGGTTTGATTATGAAAACTGGTTAACCATTTTCTTACTTGAACCTTCATGTTTTGGGTCAACTTTTATTGCCATTTTATCTTAAAATGCCTATCTTATCTTAACAATATTCCATTTTACACTTTGGTTAATCCCAACATCAAGTGCCTATGTGAATGAATTTGTTTAATAAATAGCACACTATTTGTTAATCTTTAATCTTTTCTTTAATATATATTAAAAGAATAAGATTATGATGTAATCATCCTATTTTTAAAAAAAAATCACAATCATGATAAAAATCCTAATTGTATTGATAATACTTTAATTAAACAACCAAACTTTAAATTCGGAAAGACAATATTCCAAAAATACATTTTGGTTTTTACATTTAACCAGTTAATTTTTCAAATCATTTTATCAATCAGCTAAATAATCTTTAATCTTTAATCTTTATTTTTAAAAAAGAATAGGATTATGATTTCATCATCTTATTTTTAGAATTTTTTTCACCAATCATATCTCTTTAGTTTCTCAATTGGCTTTAGAATTAGTTGTAACGCCGTCAAAATTATAGGAGCTTATTATTTTTTTAATAATAAACACCATTCGAGTTTTAAAACTGCATGGATACAACTGTAAATACAATATATCAAAACCTGCTTTTAAACAAATATTTACAGCTGTCACAACGGAAGTCTTTAATAACTAATTTAATATTTACAATCAAAAGATATCCAAAGGCGTTACCAAATTCGTTCGACCATTATATAATATAACATACACAAAGTATTCAAAGTGTGTTCCCAAAACAAGTCATGACATCCACAGCAGGTACCCGTCCTCACCAATCAATCTATTTACCTGCGCATGGAATGTACACGAGAGGGTTAGCTATAAATAGCTAGT
>JAUEJL010098422.1:0-25754 GCA_032274825.1 Drosophyllum lusitanicum
ATTCCGTATGAGGTGATAAATGGTGCATTAATTTGATTTGACCCTTGTGGTCTCCAATTCTCACATGCACGAATTCCTAAGCTTTTTCTAAGCGTATCATACTCACATTTGTACTTGCAATGCCCATGTAAACAACCATGACTAGTACAAAAACAAGTGATGGCTTTCAATTCGGATTCTGAAAAAGACATACATTGACTTGCAAAATTGAAAATGTGATGACACTTTTTGAAAAATTTAAACATGGTCTAGAAGAACTAGATGTGAACTTTCTTCTGTTATCTTTCGTGCAAAAACTTCTCAGGTTGTTGTCTTCTCTCCTCACATCTGAAACAGTTAAACAATGGTTAGTTGTGAGAGTTTTTGAACTTTGTTTGACAACTTTTGATTGAAATTGTGGTTTATTTTTGTGAGATTGTGTAACCTTTGATTTGGAAATGGCATTTGGTTGCCTTTTGGTGGTTCCATGACTCTTCCACCTTCATTTTTTCCTTTTTCTGCTCTGGTATATTTTCTTGTTGGTTGGGAAGTAGAAGCTGTAGAAGTGTGTATCAAGATTTTCTTCTGACAGTGACATAAGAGACCTCTTTCTGGTTCGTGTATTTCCTTTTCTAAATCATTTGTTATGATTGTTTGAAAATAAAAGGCTACAAGAAATTCAAGTTGCCTTTGTAAAACCATATGTGGTATATATACTCGGGCTTCCAGAATTACTTGTGGCTTTTTAAGATCTTCAGGATATGTAAGTGTAGAATCATCTATCTCACTGAGCTTTAGTGGCTCAGATGTGATAGATTCGTTTAATTCCTGATAATCAAAAGGAATCTCAGATTTTAATTTTGTCTTTCTTTTACAATCCTCTTCTACAACTTCCCCCTCTTGACCAACAAATACCATGTTCTTTGTGATGCCATTATTCATTAGATTAAAGTCATACAATTGTTTGACTGTCACTTTCTCACTAATTCTCGGGTTTTCAAATCCAAGACCATTGAAGGTCCACTTGGAGAATTTTCATTCTTTGGATTTATTAAGAAAGATTGTTTGTTCTGATTGACCCCTTTTAATCAATGTGTACTCAAGTTCTTTAATTTTTGAGCATAATTCACCCTTTTCTTTGATAATGAATTTTGTGTCATTCTTTGCACTTATCTTTTCAGCCTTGAGATCATGTATTTGGGTGCTCATGCTTGCAGTCAACTCAACCAATTCGCTTTCCTTTTCAATAATTTTGGTTTTGAGTTCTTCAATTTCTTTGTCAACCTGGAATGATTCCATTTGTTGATTTCTTTTAGTTTTTCTTTATTTGCTTTAGATTTTTGTACCTTTTTCTCTAACTTTTTCATTCTAGACATGATGATCTGAACATGTTCCATGCTCAGACCACAACCTGTTAAGGAATTAGAGTGTACCTCATTATCAGCATCCTCAGCTCCAAGCTCTTCATCATGTGTGTTATCGTAATGTGTCTCTGGCTCTTCATCTTCATCGGTGAACTCTTCCTCAACATCAGCCATTAGGCAAAATTGTGCTTGGACTTCATCATCCAAATCACTATCATCGGTATCAGATAGGAATTGGTCTTCTTCTACCATCATTGCCTTTCCAGCACTCTTTCGTTTAGATAGTCTGAGCTTCTGCTTGTAATACTCAACATCTTTCTTCTTTTTCTGAGTGCAGTCTTTTATGAAATGGTCGTTTCCCCCACAGTTGTAAGATTTTCTTTCTTTCTTCTTCTCCTCCTTCACAAACTTAGGCTTCTCCACAACCCTGAAATTTTCTGGTCTTCGGGACCCGAAAGTGTATCTTTGGCAGTTATTGGTTTTCGAGTATCTATTTTTGAATGCCTTTGTAATGAAGGACATGGCCTTAATGACTTGCTCCATTTCCGAACCATCTCACTCATTAGACTCTGAGTCAGACAGGGCCACTTGTTTATACTTCTGTGTTCTAGAGGATTCGCGGGGTGATGGTTCAGCACTTGCTAGAGCTAATGGATCAGCATACATTCTGGGAGTTGATTTTGAGACCTCATCCTGGTATTGTTGGAGGTCTTGAAAGATATTGTGGTATGTGACAATTGTGAGGTTTCGATTGTTATGTTTGTATAGCTTCACATGCTCTTTCCATTCAGGGCCTAGAGCTCGAAGGAACACACAGTTGATGTTCAGATCTGTTCTTTCAACTTTGTTTGTTCTAAGTTCATTCTGCAGTTTGCAGAATCAACTGTAGGTGTCAATTAACAGTTCGTTTTCTTTTGAAGAGAACTAATGAAACATATTCACCAGCTGTGTTCTTTTGATATGCTCTCCTTGCTCAGTCCCTTGCAATTGTCTCTTGATCTAATCCCATATCTCTTTAGCCGTTGCTAAACTGTCTACTTTCATGTACATCTCTGAAGATAATCCTTGTTTGAGATAGTACTTAGCAAGCCTGTCTGCTTTCTTGCGTTCTTTCTCTGCTGCAGTTAGCTGATCTGGAGTTTTCTCCCTTGCTACTCCAGGAATTGGGGGATTGTTATCAGGTTGAGCATTAATGATTCTATAGAACTTCTTATCTCCGTTGAGTATAGAATCTATCATCATCTCACCATACACTTCATTGTGTTCCAAAAAGTCCATAAACCTCCCTTTCCAAACTAAGTAGTCATTGCGGAAAAGAACAAGGGGTTTCGAGTTTATGCCTATGGCTAGAATCTCGTTGGAACTTGACATTTTGTTTTACTTGAAACTTGGATAATAATCGTTAACTTGAAAAGTTGGTGATTGGGGTTTGAAGTGGATTTCTTTGAAGTATATTTCGAATTTGAGATCTATTCTAAGTATGCTTTAGGTTCGAAGATGATGATTGAAGAGTTTTTGTTCGAAGTGATTCTGATTTTGAAGTATTCAAATAAGAAATTCGAAGTGAACTTCGTAGTTGACTTCGAATGAAACAGAATTTTTTTTTAGAATGAATTAAAGTTCAAAGTAAAGCTTGAACTTAGTTTGAAGTTCGAAGGAAACTGTTTCGAAAATGGATTAAAGTTCAAAGTAAAGCTTAAACTTAGTTTGAAGTTCGAAGGAAACTGATTCGAAGAGAATTCGAAGAAATGATATATGTATGCGAAGTGAGGCTAGTCTTCGAAAAGTTTTGTTGAAACACGCTTGAAGTCTAAGTGATGAATGGATTTCGAACTCGAAGTGTTCTTTTGAATACTTGGAGTCCGCTCGAAGTCGTCTTAAATGGGTTTTGGACTATTCGAAGCTAACTTGTAGCAATGGTTTCGAACTCGGAGTGTATAGACTTCGAATTCGATATGTGTTGACTTCAAATTTGATGATTCGACATGTTCGAAGTGTTTGTTGAGTAACCAATTCCGGATTTTTAGGGATTTGTTCTCAACTGCCAAGCTCGAAGTCCTCTATGGACTAACTAACCCGCTCGAAATCAACAGGGAAACACCAAAATGTTTGAAATGTTAATCCAAATCGATCAAAAACCCAGATCTATACTGTTCTTCATGATCTTCATATGTTCTTGACTGAAATTTTGAATATTTATCAAAAACAATGAGTAATCACTTGAATTTTATACCCTTGTATTCGCAATTCACTGAAGATCAACAATATCCCATTAATTCCCTCATCCACATGAATTATGATGAACTTTTGAAGCAAAAACCGTAGGACCTTCCACGAAAAACTTCAAAACTTCAATCGATTTTGATTCAAATCAAATCATATCTGATTGTTCTTGATTTTAGACTTGATTTAGGGATGAATAGGATCAAATTCAACAGAAAACTCACTCAAACCTCCATATCTTCAAATTCTGAACAGTAACCGTGATGAACAATGCTTGCTTTCTTCGATTCTTCTTGTTCTTCGATTGATCACCCAATCACGAGCCAACTTAAATCAAGTATGACTCTGATACCAATTGAAAGTTTTCCCGATTATCCCTTCAAGTATGAATGTAGAGAGAAGATGAAATGAGAGAAACACACACTACCCCTTTTAGCTTGAATATTGATATTGCATTAATGAGCATAAAGCGTTCCAAAAGGTTACAATGGCCAAGGGCCTTGTCCCTATTTATAGGCCATGCCTAAAATAAGGCTTTTCTACATTTTTAATTCTAACACGTTCGAAGGATCTAGTTAAAGGAACAAGAATTCAAGCGCTCGAAGTGAACTGGACTTAAAAGAAACAAGCGCTCGAAGTGAACGTGTGTGGAACTGTTTCGAATTCGAAGTGTGTTGACTTCGAATGCGAAGTGAATGTCCAAAGAAAATGAACACTCGAAATGAATATGAAACACTTCTCTTCGAATTCGAAGTAAATGTGTTCGAATGCGAAGTGAACTTGTGTCACTTGCTTTTGAATTCGAAGACTGTTTGGACGCTCGAAGTCTTAATGACTTCTCTCATTTCGTATCCGAAGTGTCAATGTCTTCTCTCATTTCGTATTCGAAGTCTCAATGTCTTCTCTCGTTTCGTATTCGATGTCTCTCGGTCAACAAAATGATTTTGAATTCGAAGTCTTCGAATTTGAGAGTATAAACTGACTTTTTTCGAACATGAAAATATTTTTGAATTTTCATTTATTAAAAAAACAAACTACCAAAATTAAAAAGATATTTTTGTATTCTTATGATTTGAAGTGAAATTGAAAAATGAACATCTTTTTGTATTTTAATATTTTTGAATTTTTATGAAATTTTCATTTTTCTTTTATTTCTCCCCCTATAAGTGTGCATCACTTGTATTAAATTTTGACACCCCCCCTCGAAATCAGCTTCCCTGTTCTGCACAATGAACAAACAAAGTATAATATCCACTCAAATTGGGAAGATAAAGACAATAAAAATATAAATTGAATAAGAGGATGTCAGATTTTAAAATTCAACATGCCTAACTTAGACACTAACTCATTAAAACGAGTATCGTCCAATGGTTTGGTGAATATGTTAGCCAGTTGATTTTCAGTCTTAACATACGGTAACTCAATTAAACCTTTTTCCACATTGTCTTTTATAAAATGATATCTAATATCAATATGTTTAGTTTTTTAGTGGTGTACTGTATTGCATGAGATCGCTATGGCAGATTCAAAGTCACACAACAACAGTATTTTGTCATACTGTAAGCCAAAGGTCAGATAATTGTGTACGAATCCATAAACTCTGAGAGCAACACATTGCAGCAGCAACATATTCCGCCTCTGCAGTTGAAGTGGATACACAATTTTGTTTCTTTAAGGCCCAGCATACCAACCTGTCGCCTAAAAAGTGTGCACTGCCTGATGTACTTTTTCTGTCTGGCATGCATCCAGCATAATCTGCATCAGAATAAGCATTAAGCTCTAAATTAGAATCTCTTGGATACCAAAGACCTCAATCTGATGTACCCTTAAGATATCAAAGAATCCTTTTAACCGCAAGCAGATGTGATTCCTTGGGATTAGCCTAGAATTTTGCACAGAGGCATGTAGAAAACATAATATCTAGTCTACTAGCTGTCAGATACAGTAATGAGCTTATCATACCCCGATAAGTTTTAAAATCAGCTGCTTTCCCATCAAGGTCAGCAGATAGTTTTGTTTTTGAAGCCATTGGGGTAGATAATGAAAAACAACTAAACATGTCATACTTTTTCAACAAGTCTTTGATATACTTGGATTGATTTATAAAAAATCCATGACTTAGCTGTTTAACTTGTAATCCAAGAAAGAAATTCATCTTTCCCATCATACTCATTTTTAAACGATTTTGCATTGTGTTTGAAAATTCATCACTGTACTTTGGTTTCTAGAACCAAAGATTATATCATCCACATAAATCTTGACTAGAATATAATCCTTTCCTTTGGCTTTCTTGAACAGAGTGATATCAGTTTTTCCTTTCACATATCCCTCACTGGGTAGATATTCTGACAACACATCATACCAAGCTCTCGGGTCTTGTTTTACACCATACAATGCTTTGTCAAAAATATACACATGATGTGGTAACTTGGGATTAACAAGGTTGGGACACATAGACTTCTTCCTTTAATATTCCATTGAGAAAGGCATTCTTGACATCCATTTGAAAAACCTTAAAGCTTTTGTAGGCATCATAAGCTAAGAACAATCTTATTGCTTCAAGTCTAGCTACGGGAGCAAAGGTCTCATCATAGTCAATGCCCTCCAGTTGGTTGTAACCTTTAGCAACCAGCCTAGCTTTAATTCTTACCACTATCCCATCAGAATCTCTTTTGTTCTTGAAAATCCACTTAGTACCTATAACAGATTTACCTTCAGGTAAAGGTACAAGTCTCCAAACTTTTAACCTTTCAAATTGGATAAGCTTTTCTTCCATTGCTATTACCCAATTAGCATCTTTAAGAGCATCGGAGACTTTCGTAGGTTCTATTATGCTTAAGAAACTAGAATGAAGGCACACATTTGCCATTGCAAAACGAGTCCTAACTCCAGAGTTTAAACTTCCTATGATCTGTGTCTCGGGGTGAGATCGTGTCCATTTAATCGCAGGGGGTTTCTTAATCGGAGGAAAGAATTCATTTAATGTCGTTGCTAACTCTGAATCTTCCTGACTAACATTTTGGATCTCAATCAAAGATAGGAGTACTCTCATATTCAGTTTCATGAGGTACATTAGCTGGACTTACGGTTGATGTTGACGGAGTATCCAAATTAGGATGAGTAGTAGAATTATCCATCTCCGTAGCAGTCATTGAAGAAGTAACATTTACATTCTGTGTAGAAACTACATCATTCCTGTCACCAGAATTAGAAATATTAGATTCAGAATTGAAGAAATTAAATAAGAAATCTAAAACTTTTTGGGACTTTGTTTTAAAAGATGGAACATCTAACTTATCGTCAAATGTCACATTTATGCTTTCCATTAAACAGTTCGTTCTTTTATTTAAAACTCTAAAGGCTTTTGATTTTTGTGAATAACCAATGAAAATTGCTTCATCAGCCTTAGCCTCGAATTTTCCAAGATTATCTTTGTCATTTAGAACAAAGCACCTATTTCTAAATATATGAAAATATTTTATATTAGGTACAATGCCATTTGCAAGTTCATATGGAGTTTTATTGTAACGTTTATGTATGAAAGAACGATTCTGTATGTAACACACTGTGCTGACTACTTCAGCCCAATAAGAAGGTGGGAGACCAAAATATGATAGCATAGTACGAGAAGCCTCAACTAGAGTTCGGTTCCGTCGTTCTACCACACCATTTTTTTGAAGTGTGTATGCTGCGGAAAACTGATGTGTGATCCCCACTAGGACAAGCTACGCAGAAAGTATCTTGTTTTTAAATTCAGTGCCATTATCAGTTTGAATGGCACCTACATTCAGCTTATATTTGTTCTGCTATTGTTTGATAAATGAGATAATTATCTGAGTAGCTTCATCTTTTGATCTTAGAAACTTGACCCAAGTATATCTAGAATAATCATCAATGATTACCAAGATATACTTCTTCCCATTGCGTGTTTGTACTCTCATCGGATCACATAGATCCGTGTACAGCAGTTCCATTGGCTTCTTTGTGCTTGAAATCTGTTTTGTCTTGTTAGAAGCCCTTTTCATTTTTCCTTTCTCACAATCTGCACACAGATGTTCTTTGTTGAATTTTAACTTTGGCAGGCCTCTCACCAAATCTCCAGTCACAAGTTTGTTGATATTGTTAAAATTAAGGTGAGAGAGCTTTCTGTGCCACTGCCAAGTTAGATCCGATGAGGCTTTGCTTAATAAGCACATTGAGGTTGTAGAAACATAGTTGTTTAGATCAATGGAGTATAGATTTGACTTCCGAGTACCACATAGAAGTACATCTCCACTTTCTGTTATGACTGAACATGAATTCTTTTTTAACGTAACCTCAAGCTCTATATCATAGAATTGACCTATGCTGAATAATTTATGACCTAAACCTTCCACAAACGAAACCTTCTTAATCTTTATGTTTTTCTTCTCTATATCTCTCTACCCCAAAATCGGTGCAACGTTGTCATTTTCAAAGCGAACATTACCCAGATACTTTGGAACGAAGTTATGGAGCAGACTTTTGCCACCTCTCATATGTTTGGTACAGCCCGAGTCCAGGTACCAAAGATTAGGTTCCTGTACATTGAGAATAAAGAAGATTTAGGTCCCCATTTTGCAATGGGTCCTTACATGTTAGCACAACCCAAATCATTAACTTCTTTCATAGTACATTTAACGTTTTTCAACAAGACCCATTGTTTCTTTTGTTCTTCAGCTTTGAACTTTGAATTTTTAATCCAATATGGATCAGGAACAATGTGCCTAACAATTGCAAGAGGGATTTTAACAGATTCCCTCATGAGAGATGGAGTGTTTGTCTTTGACTTTGGTTTCCACTTTTGGAATGAATTTGTTTGATGTGGACTCTGTGATTTGGGTTTCCATGTTTGAAACAAATTTCCATGATTTTGTTTGTTTTGTTTTGGAATTGGTTTGGATTTTGTCTGATTTGGCATTTCTTTGGATTTGGGGACTGAAGTATTTTGCTTTTTATTGAAGCCAAATGATTGCTTTTTTGATTTTTGTGAAGGATTTTGTTTCGATTTTCGATCATCGATAGAAAACCAAGCAGTAAGAAATTCTTTGTATCCTCCACATTTGTACGCTTCCGGTTCTCGTACTGTGAGTAAGCGGCGTGTATGGTTCCATCGATTCATCATGTACCATGCGTACTTTGTAACCCGTTGATGAAGAATGACACCGTTCGAAATTATGAATGGGACATGACATTGATTTTCACATGGAACTCTCCAATTCTCACATGGTTTTCTACTAAACGAGTGTCGCAATTTGTCATAAGAATAATTAAATTCACAGTGACCTTGTAAGCAACCATTACTCACACAAAACCTCATTGCAGCATGTCTTTCTGTTTCAACTTCAAAATTACACTGATATGCAAATGCAGTTATTTGATGACACTTTTTTGAAAAATTGGTACATATCCTATCAGACTTAGGTAGTACTTTTCTCCAGATTTTCTTCGTTTTACTCTCCGTCACATGCTTATCACTAGTCTTTATATCTGAAAAATGAGAAAATTTATAACTTAAGCATTTGTGACGATTGTCATCTATAGAATTGACACACTGTTTTTGTTCATGTTTTTGAACAATTGATTGGTTTACAGTTTGGACATGTGAAGAAATAGCCTTTGGTTGTCTGCTTGTAGACGGCTGATCATGAGGATGAGGTACTTCAAGATGTTGACGAGGAGCTTCTTCTACTTTCATTTTGCCTTTTGCCAGAGTGGATGAGATAGTCGAAGGTGTTGAGTTCGAAATAGTTGTTGAAGAACGTGACAAAGTTTTCTTTTGACACTGACACGGAGTACATTTTACAGATTCAGAAAATATATTATTCAAATGACTCATCACTGTTGTTTCAAAAGAATACATCTCAAGTGTTTCGAGTTGTTTTTGTAATTCCATGTGTGGAATGTACACTCTCGTAACTTTAACAACTTTAGATGCATCTAACTCCTCCTGGGAGTAAGCAAAAGATGGATTATCTAAT
The DNA here is from genome assembly GCA_032274825.1 of Drosophyllum lusitanicum. NCBI lineage: Eukaryota > Viridiplantae > Streptophyta > Magnoliopsida > Caryophyllales > Drosophyllaceae > Drosophyllum > Drosophyllum lusitanicum. The sequence goes on from JAUEJL010098422.1 coordinate 9,566, forward strand.
TCACTAGGTTCTTGAGACCCAGTAGAATTAGATTCATTCACATTTTGATAATCAAAAGAACTTTCAACTTTTACTTTTAAATTTCTTTTATTATCTTCTTCAACCATTTCTTCCTCTTGACCAACAAATATCATTCTTTTTGTTATTCCTACATTCATTAATTCGAGATCGTAGAGTTGTTTTGCTGTCACCTTCTCACTTATCTTTGGATTTTTATATCCAAGACCCTCATATGTCCACTTATTGAATTTTCGTTCTTTAAATTTGTTCAAGAAAATGGTTTGTTCAGTTTGTTCAGTGTCATTTTCAGCACTTATCTTTTCTGCTTTCAAGTCACGAATTGTGGTACTCATGTTTGTAGTTAATTCTAGCAATTCATTTTCTTTTTCAATGATTTTAATTTTCAACTCGGATAACTCTTTATCTGATTGTTCAATTAGTTGATGAGTTTCCATTTCTTGTGTTCTTATTATTTCTTTCATTTCTCTTTCTTTAAGTTTGATTTTTGAACTTTGCGTTCCGACTTTTTCATGCGACCTATGATTATTTGAACATGCTCCATGCTCAAACCTCCACATGTAAAAGAATGAGATTGTACCTTTTCGTTTTCTTCCTCATCAAGCTCGGCATCTGAGTTGTCAAATGTTCGTTCTGGTTCTGCATCATCTTTAGAATATTCATCTTCAACATTGTCCATCAAACAGAATTGTGCCTGAGTATCTTCATCCAGATCACTGTCATCGGTATCAGATAAAAACCGATCCTCTTCAACCATCATTGCTTTGCCTGCACTTTTCTTCTTTGACAGTCTGAATTTTTGCTTGTAATACTGAGCATCATTCTTTTTCTTTTGAGTATAGTCTTTGATGTAGTGGCCATTTCCCCCACAATTATAGCACTTTCTTTCATCCTTTTTCTCTTCTTTAGCAAACCTTTGCTTATCCGAAACTTTGTAATAAGCTGGTCTACGAGACCCAGAAGTGAACCGTTGACGGTTGTTTGTCTTCGAGTACCTGTTCTTGAATGCTTTGGTAATGAAAGACATTGCCTTGATGACTTGTTCCATTTTTTTATCATCTGACTCATCCTAATCTGAGTCAGAAAGAACAATCTGTTTATGTTTGGAAGACCTATACTGCTCCCTGGAACTGTGCTCAGAGGCAACTAGTGTGGGTGGATCTGCAGACTGCTTAGGAATAGACTTTGAAACTTCATCTTGGTATTGTTGCAAGTCTTCAAAAATGTTGTGATAAGTCACAATAGTAAGGTTTCGGTTAATATGCTTGTACAATTTTACATGCTCTTTTCATTCTGGTCTGAGAGCACGAAGGAAGACACAATTAACATCAAGATTAGTGCGTTCCACTTTGTTAGTTCTTAGCTCGTTTTGCAGTTTGCAGAAACGGTTGTAAGTATCAATCAGTTGCTCATTCTCTTTAGCAGTAAACTCATGAAAAGTGTTGACCAACTGAGTACGCTTGATATGTGCTACCTGTTCAGTACCTTGAAGCTGTCTTTTGATCTCATCCCAAATTTCCTTTGCAGTGGCTAAGCTATCAACTTTCATATACATTTAAGATGAAAATCCTTTTTTCAGATAGTATTTAGCTAACCTATTTGCTTTCTTCCTCTCTTTTTCTGTTGCTGTCTGTTCATCTGGTGTCTTTTCTCTAGCCACACCAGGAATCGGGGAGTTATTGTTTGGTTGAGCATTGATGATTCTATAAAACTTTTTATCTCCGTTAAGAATACAATCTATTATCATTTCTCCATATTCTTCATTGTGTTCCAAGAAATCCATAAACCTACCCTTCCAAACGAGATAATCATTGCGGAAAAGGACTAGTGGTTTTAAATCCATTACGATAGCAAGAATTTCGTTGGAACTTGACATCTTATCACTTGATTTTAAAAGATCATTCACTTGTGAAGTAGAGTTGTGATTGTTAAAAGATGCTTGAAAATGTGTTTGAAGTGAAATGTGTTCAAAATGTGTTCGAAGTGGGTTAAGATGACTGTTCGAAGTGAATTAAAGTTGTTCGAAGTGGGTTTTGTTGTCAACTTGTACGAATTTGAGGTGTTTGATTATGAAATTGTTTGAAGTGTATTAAACTTTGTTTCGGATTCGAAGTCAACTAGACTGTTTCGAATTCGAAGTAATCTTTCTTGAATTTGAAGTCTGAGTTCGAAGTGGATTGAAGTTTGAAGGATTCGAACTTCAGTTTCAAACTCGAAGTCTGGTTATCATGCTCGAAGTCAATAACAATTCGAAGTTGCTAGTTTGCGAATTTGAAGCTTTGGTTCACGCTCGAAGTCCAAATGAGATAGCACTCTTAGTTTTCGAAGTGTTCTGTTGATTCAAAAACTCCGCTCGAAGTCTAAGGAAATTAGCACACTTAGTTTTCGAAGTTGCCTATTTAGTTTTTGAAGACCCAAGTATGCGCTCGAAGTCCACTAAGTTGAACGGTTTCCATATTCGAAGGGATTTGTTTTGTAACTGACAAGCTCGAAGTGTATTGTCTTCTAACTGACAAGCTCGAGGTCTTCTAACAAACACCTTTCTCTTCGAATTTTGCAAGAATTTCGATCAAACTTCTAGTTTTCAGCTGTTCTTCATCATCTTCATGTGTTCTTCGATCAGTTTTTCAAAATTTCTTAAAAACACTCGAATCCTTTGAACAGTAACTTCAATAAGCTTCCTTCGATCCGTAAACAGTAAATTGGATCAAAAACCAATAAAACTCACCATTAAATGGATGAATTAAAGCTTCGATAACAGAATTTTCGTATGAACTTCTTCGATCTAAGAACAGTAACTTCAATTCTAAATTGCGAACATATATACTTCGAATTTTGAACAGTTTTCTCGATCAAACAGTACCAGATACAAACAGTAATCAATCAATATCCCATTCTCGAATTATGAACAGTAACCTTGAATTCTGAACAGTACCTTTTTTATTTTCAAACCTGAAATGATGATCACAGCAACAATCATGAGCCTACTTTGAACAAGTTAGGCTCTGCTACCAATTGAATGAGTGAAGATCAAGTGAATGATGTAAGATGAACTTGTTTGTGAACAAGATATGAGAGAAACACACACAAACACCTTGATAGCCTTTGAGAAATGTGAACTTGAATTATGAAAAGCATTAAGCATACAAAGAGCCATATCCCTATTTATACTAAGGGATAGCTAGGATCTAATTCACTATTATTACAAGTCTAACAATTTTTTATTCTGATGCACATTATGCTAGATGTCAAATGCTTAGTGGGAAGTTAGTAAGTTGGACAACCAAGAAGCAAAATTCGATGGCTACTTCAACTGTTGAAGTTGAGTATGTTGCTGTAGGAAGCTACTGTGCTCAAATCCTATGAATGCAACACCAATTTCAAGACCTTTGATATCTTATTCAATAAGACTCTTATTTTTTGTGATAATCAGAATGAAATTGCTTTCACATACAATATAGTCTTCCATTCAAGAACCAAGCATATAGAGATCATACATCACTTCATAAGAGATATAGTGGAAAAAGTTAAAGTTGAAATAAAATATATCTCCACTAATGATCATTTAGCAAAAAATAACTTCCTTAGTTAAGTAAGAGTATTTATGTGTTTTTACATGTAGTAAACCAAAGCTTGGTTAAAGTGCTCTACTTGATGAGTCTCAAGCTGAGTAACTCAGCTTAACAAGGAAAGTCAGCCCAATAAGAGTTTAAATGTGTGATAAATTCTTCACTCCCTATGGATGGATAATAAGACTCAAGATTGAAGATAAAGTTATACAAACTATACATACGGTTCATAGGTGTTACTTTGAATTAGCTGATTAGGATATGTCTTACTTTATTAATTTAGCTATGTATCTGTAGAAACAACTAGATAAGCTAACCTCTTAAAATGTTTAGAGGTTACTGTCTTAAGCTACATCCTACATGCTTTGTGAGTCAAGTGTGCATGTTTGTTCGTGTCTAATAAGTTCAGAGTTGTGTACGGAGTTTATTGTTTTCTGTTCATCGGTTGAAACAGCAAAACAATGTCTACCAATGAGTTTGTTAAGATTGAGAGAGAGTTAAATTGTAATCGGTGAATTGAATTAAGATTTCATTACTTTCCTTGCGTTGAATCTTGATCTAATAAATAAAAGCATTCGAATTCATTTGATTTGTTCATTATTAGTTGAGTTGAGTATTCAACCCCCCTTCTACATCTGTGTATCCGGTTGTTAATTACCTTAAGGACCAACCTTATTTCGGTTAGTTCAAAGTCATTTGATATGTTTAAACTAACTATTGATATGTTCAACTTAATATTTCTAAGTTCAATTAATTTGATGTGTTAAAATAAAATTTGATAAGTTTAAATAAATCCGGGTCAGTTTAAGATTTGATAACATTATTCATATAAGTATGTTTAAGCAGATCAAAGGTTTTGTGATCATCAAATAGGGGGATTTTGTTAGTCAAATGACCTTATTAGTTTGGATTTTATGAGATAAAATAAAACTTTAAAGACAGTGTTTGATGTGTACATAATGAATTATGTGAATTCTGTCAGACTAACTAGTCAGCTCAAGATGAGTAACTAGAACTGAATTTGGATGTCTTAAGAAAGTAACTGAGTCATGGTGTAAGTCATCACAACAAGCAGAAAATTTTATCTACCAGAAGCATATTTTAAAACAGGTTAAAGTTGTGCTTGGAGGTGACTATCTCACAGCAACTTGTATAATTGATGATGGGATAGTAAGCACATTTTCCGAAATAGGTTAAAAAACGTAACTGGGTAATAGAATAGGGATTCTTTATTTTATTTCGTATTTAGAAGACGGAGATACAAACATGACAAATGAAATATGCTCGGGAGCTTCACCAGATGTGTGAAGGGGAGTGGTAGCTTTTCAACCGAAGAATGAGGTTTACAAGCTTTATCCTTTAGGATTGACTTGTAGGATTAGTTGGCAAGACTATATTCTATTTTGTGTGGTTGTTTTATTTTATAGTTTTTCCTTGCGACATTAAAACAAAAAAGGGCTTTTATAATAGTTATTACTAAACAGATAAAACCCAGTTTCATATAATGACGAAATAAGTACGATGATAGGTTTTATAAAAATTTATATTTTATTTCGTCATAGTAGTTAAAATTTCTAAATTTTAAAGTTTTTCATCACAAAACTATAAATTTTACTTATAGAACTTTAATTGTATACCTATTTTAGGTATACAACACGGTTTTAATACAGTTAGTTTTAAAACACTTTATAAAATATTGGACATTAAAGTTTTCTATGAAGACTTAATCAGAACTCAAGCAATCTTAGATCCGTAGTGCTACCCGTCTAATGGTACACCTACTCTGTGTAAGGTACATTGGTGCTTTGACGTGCCCAAACGGTGAGTGTCTTTTGTCAAACCTTCTATGGGGTAGGGTGAGGCTTTGTGATTCCCTGATGTGACGGGCCCAAATGCACTAAAGTAGAGTTAAACGTGCTTAGATATTTATTATCCAAAGCTCTACGAGTTCTAGGAGTCGTGTTAGTTAGATACAATTGGTAAAAGAACTTACCTACTATAAATAGCATGACTCGGCATTGATATGCCAAAACCATGCACGGAGTATGTAAAATATGGATCCTAACCTAATATTTTATCATTTATAAGTTTATTGATATATTAGGAAAAATTTTATTTTGCAATCACTTGTTAAATCAAGTTTTGATTTGTGGATGGCAAACACCGTTACCAACACTAACAACATCTCTCTCCGTTCAATCCTTGAAAAAGACAATTTGATTAGAACTAACTTTTTTGATTGGGAGTGCAATCTTAGGATCGTGCTCAGGCATGAAAGAAAGTGGTACATTCTGGAGGAACCTCTAGGAGAAGCCCCGCCTGCTAATGTAACTACAGCAGTTATGAATGCTCATCAGAAACATACCAATGACGTGTTAGATGTCGGTTGCTTGATGCTTGCCACCATGAGTCCTACGTTACGTACCAGGAAGATAGACATTGGTGCTTATGACATGATCTGCTAGTTGACGGACATGTTTCTGGAGCAAACTCCCCTAGAGCGTTATGATGCCACTCAGAATTTAAGCGAGTGCAATATGGCTAAGGGATCCTAGTTAGTACCCACGTCATGAAAATGAAGGGGCACAATTACCACGTAGAGAGACTTGGACACCTAGTACCGTTGCAACCGGCAACGGATATGATCCTCAACTTATTATCGGATGATTACAAGCAGTTCGTAATCAACTACAACATGAACAATATGGATAAGTCCATAGCCGAGTTGCATTATATGCTAAAGACGGTTGAGTTAAGTATTTGGACCAAATCCAAGGATGTCTTGATGATGGGTAACTGGAGCAATAGGAAGAGGAAGGGGCACAGTAGAAAAGGCAAGGGTCATACCCAGTCAAGACATAATGCACCCAAGGCCAACGTAAACGGAAAGGGAAAGAAGGAAACACATGAGATAATAGATATTATTTCAAGAAGACATGTTTTTCAAAATACAACATTTTTTAGTATGATATAGATTATAAAAGTATTTATAATCAAGTGTATAATACTCATATGTTTTAAATAAGAATGTCAATTTTCTTAAAAGTGTGTTACACTTGTGAAGTTTAGTAAAACCAAATTCCGTAATTGGAATTAAGGATATGTGTAAAATCCAGTTTAGTTTTATGACCTCTGAAAATATTGAATAAAGTCTATGTTTTATTACTTAAAATCAAGTTTTTGACTAGTAAGTCAAGTTTTGACATAGTCAATAAGATATTTTAAGTGAAAGCGAAATTTTCTTAAAGGATATTGCGAGCACTAGACCTATGTTCAAGATTTGTTGAAAACAAATTATTAGTCTGGAGTTTGAGAATAGGTCTGAAATAAATAACATAGAAGATAATAATGTTTGGGAGACATAATAAAATTTTATCTTGTTGAGTTTTAATAAAATATATAACAGAAAGAAATTTTTTTGAAGGTTTCTCAAAATAGTAAGTCTTTGTTATAAGATTTTATCCGGAGAAAGGATTAGTAGTTTTTGAAAGTTACTCAAAATAATTACTATAAGTATTACAACAATTTAAGTCAAGCTTTGACTTCAGGTGACGTCATAGTTATATATTAAAATTCAATGTCGATACTATTAATATAAGAGAAATTGGTGTTGAAAATATTAAAGAGACATTTACTATCTCGGAGATGATATTAGATAAAGTGTCAAATCACTTGTAATATAATTTCGAGTTTACATCTATTGTAAGTAGAGTCTATTCCTGAAATAGAAATCATCTACATATTAACTAAGGATAGTTACGGGGTTATTATATATATTCAAAAACAAGGAGTTATATCAAGTATCTCCAAGTTATCTCCAAGTTTATGGAATTATATAAAATAAAATCTAGAATTGTTTAAAGGTCTGCAAAAACAAATTTCTAGCAAAAACCAAGTAAAAGTATTATTAATATACTAGACTTGTGTTTTATTGGTTTATAGAAATTTTAGTTTTTCAACTAAAACGGTTCTTGGCATCGTAATCGGTGATACTTACAATTAAGAAACCAAGAAAAGTAATTCAAATAAACGCCGTGAATTGTAATAATGAAACAAAGATAATCTTGTATTTTATTTTAGGGTGAAATATAGATAATACAAAATTAGTCTCGTTATTCTTTACAATTTTGCGTATTTTAAAAAAATCCATGAATAAAATAAGTTGGTTCAAAATTTATCCGTGACTTCATATCTAGGTGGAAACCTTGATAGGGTTGTAATGCCATCGTAATTTTGGTAGATATTCAATGGTATTGAAAATAGCTACAAAGTTTCGTTACTAAAATTGATGGATATTCGTTAGGGAACGAATATTGGATTGACCCACTGTGAAAAATATTACGTGCATTGGGTCATAAGTATTTGTCTCATTGGTTATCCTTCGACATGAGGTATTTGGTTTAGGTTCGGGAACGTCTTTTTACTTAGTGTTTTGTAATGCCACACCATAGCAGGGTGGTCATAAGGACGTATCTAGATTCAAGGGTAGCCGTATTGCCAAATCCAAATATGCAAGATGGGTGTAACGCCCCAATGTTTGAAATGTTGTTTTAGACTCTATTTTTATATTTGAATCGTAAATAATGTTATTAAAATGCATAAGATATATATTTGATATGAAATATAGGGACTAAATTTGCGAAGAATTAATCTTAAGAAATACAAGGGCTGGAATTGTAATATGGTCATAGTTATAAATATATATGGCTAAATTTCAAAATAATTCGTAAATAATATCACAATTGGGGCCAAAGAGTTTTGAACTTTAAGAGAACACTTTGGCAGTTGTAATTGCATCAAGAAAGTGTTTTAGATTCCAAATTTAACAAATGTATGTTAGTTTATCATTCTTTTATGTGTTTAACAATAGTATTAGAGTGTATTAGTAGTTTATTGATGAATTTAGAAAATTTAGTGTCAAATTGTTGTGTATAAATATCCTAATAGGTTGTTTGAGTGTCTAGAACACTCAATTGAGCTGAAAGTTGATCTAACGAGATCAAATGGGTCAAAACAACAACAAAAAACCAGCTGTGTACAAGCTACACCGCCCGTGTAGAGCTCATGTAGCTTAGGCCGTGTAGGTGAACAAGGCCCGTATAGAGATGCACGGCCAGTGTTGAGCCCTGGGCAACACCAATTATGTATGCAGCCTTGGTTGTGTAGGGCTAGGGCTACACGGCCCATGTAGAATGCTACACGGTCGTGTAGAATAGATCAGAAAGACAAATTATTGATTTGATTATGGAAACTATTGTTGATTAGGGAAAGCTTATACACGTGACTTACTAAGTTAAAGATCCTTGACCAGATTACTGTTGTTGCACTGTGAGTATACTACTTCTCTTTTATTGTATATATGTGTGAAGAACAGTATGAAATATGTGCTAATATTGCCTACGTGATATGATATGAAGTGTTATATGATTATGGAGGTATAACTTGGTTCAAAGTAAATTATGGAGGGAGATTCAATGTATATTCTATTGGTTCTCCGTATACAACATTATGGAGGTATAACTTGGTTCTAAGTAAATTATGGAGGTATCATTATATGTTATAGTAGAAGATTAGCTAGTATGCTCACTAAACGAAATCTTATTTAAGTTGTTATTGTATGTTTTACCGGAGGATCAAACACAGATAAAGGTAAAGCCTCACCACCTTGATGGATGGTAGCTCCGATATCGAAAAGAGACAACCTTTTTGCGACATCATTTTAAATTAAGTTAAAATGTGTAAATGTTTATCAAATTCTCAGTATGTTCCGTTTGTAAATTTTAACCACTTATGGATAATTAACTTTAAGTATATGTTCAAATTTTTATATATAAGCAAATGGGTCTTACAACTTGGTATGAAAGCGAAGGATTAAGGGATTTCGGTACACAACAGTGTGATGTATGAACTTAAACCGTGGTTTTGAAATGATATGGAGTTATCCCTATGGCTAGGAGCTTAGTGAGCATATTGAATTTGGAAGTGTATGAATAATTATTGTATATAGAAAACTGAGTATGGGATATTTATATGTAATATTTGATAAGTGAAAGTTATGTGAAAATAAAGTATGAAGTATAAGAGAATGTGTAAATGAGATTCTTATTTGAAAATTTGTTACATGTATATGGTATACATATATGTATTCGTGTGCTACAATTATGTGAATGAATGTTAGCTATTGAGTTAATGAAGCAGGATTCCTAATTGTTGAGTTAAGAATGAGCAGGTATAATGTGTTTACAATAGTATAGGGCCCATATTATTATAAACATTTGGTACATGCTCAAGATTAACAAAATCATGATGGATTATGTGAAGTAGGTGTAAAATAGTAAGATATATTAATGAATTACAGCTTCATTAAATGAGTATGAGTAGAACAGAGGGGAAAGGTTATTACTATACTACTTTATACTAGATATTCATGAAATTTCAGAACGAAGAATATGGAAAGAATTAGAGGTGATACAACCAATCAATCTGGGGCAAGCCGACCTCAAGAAAAAGAAGGATATTTCAATATGGATGTAATCACCTTTACCCCAATAGAAACTACACATTCCTCAGCTTCAACCACCGGACCTACAACCATCCCTAATGAAAGAATTCCAATTGCTGATGAAATGCAAAGAGAAAACAACGATGCTACGTAAAGGAAGTAGTTTCTACAGAACTTGGTAAAGCTCAATAGGAAACCATTCACTATATAATAAACCAAGTATTCGAACAGACATCTACTCGAATGGAGGGCATGATACAACAACGAGTAGATGTAGCAGTGCATGCTACTGTGGCAAATGTACAAGGCACAGGAAGAGCTAAGGGAAGGGTTGAGACTCAACAGGGATGTACCTATACCGACTTCACAGCATGAAAACCACCAATTTTTTATGGAGCTACTGATCCGATCATTAGTAACCTTTGGCTTACAAAAACTGAAGGAGCATTTTAAACTAGTTGTTATTTACCTGAAAAGAATGTTACGTATGCTTCCAACTTATTACGTGGAGTACCTAAGGATTGGTGGGCGTTGTTGGTTCAAAGTAAAGGGGAGGCACATATTGAGGCAATGACTTGGCCTCGCTTTAAGGAATTATTTTTGATGCAATTCAATCCTAAAGCCCAAGTGGATAAAATCTTTGAAGAATTTCTTACCTTACAACAAACGATAGAGTCTGTTGATGAGATTACAAAGAAATTCCTTGAGATGGCTCCTTTTTTTCCTGAATATGTTGCTATAAAATAGATGAAGATGCAACATTATATTTCAATACTCAGAGATAATATCCATGAAGTCACACTCTTGATGATATGATGGATATTGCCTGGAAACGGGAACAACATGAGCTTATTAGGCAGGGGATTATTGGTGAGAAAAGAAAGATTGAATTAGTTAATACCCCGAACAAGAAACCGACTCCTACACCTCGAAAAGGAGGACACTCGCCCTCCCCTATGTGGTAAGTGTGGAAAGATACACCCGGGAGAATGTGGGATGTGGTTCTCAGGATGCTATAGGTGCGGGAAGCAGGGGTATTCGGCTAAAGACTTTACAAATCCGATCCAATTATGTTTTAATTGCTATCAGCCTGGTCATTTAAAACCCCGATGCCCTAAGTTTCAAACCACAACAAAGAAGCTAGTAAACCCTCTACCACCACTACATATCAATGAGGGTAAAAATAAGAAAGTTGAAATACCTCGAGCAAAAGGGAGAGTTTCCCATCTCACAATTGAGGAAGCTAAGGTGGAACCAGACGTGGTGGTAGGTATTTTTCTTGTTAATTATATACCTGCTTTGGTACTGTATTCAGAATGTCTGCTCTTTTCTTCTCAAGTTCACGTTCAGTATTTACCTTCTCAATCTCAACTTCATATGTTTGACACTTTTTGTGTAAAATTTGAGATTCCTCCGATAGTTTGGACATCTTTATCTTGATCAATTTAATATCTTCTTTGAGTGTATCTACTATGTTCTTCTCAATCTCAAACCCTTGACGTTTTGAAGGCTTATGATGAATCTTCGTTGATGACCCTGGGAGTTTCTTACACAATTCTGACAACTGTTCATTGTGTTCATCCACCAAATCATCATAAAGAAGAAACATGTCGTTGAGCATCGTCTTCAAATATTCTTCTATCTTTGATAAGCAAGGGTTTATCACTGACCACTTGGATAAGTTCTCTTGTATAGAAATTCTAGTCAGATTCATCTTGGGTAGTCTTGAATCACACAATGATTGTTGGAATGTTAATAGATTTGATTAAAATAACATCAAAGAAATCAAAATGATTTTGAAAATTTGAAGTTTGAAATTCGGGTATAAGGTTAACCAAAGTCGGGTCCAAAAATAATTGAAAATCAGTTAAAATTTAAATGACCGAATTCGGTTCTTGAAAATGATGAAAATCGGATGTATTTTGGGTGACTGATTTCGGTTGAAAATTCGGTTAACCTTGATTTTCGTTTAACACTTGGAAATAGTTGAAGTTTAGACTGTTTGATATTAGGTTAAATAAAAAATTTGAAAACCCAAAATTGGGTATTTGAAAAACTTCAAATTCACTTGATCTTGTTCAGAATAACGGGGTCCGGGGGCAGCACCCCTGGTAGCGGGGTCTAAGGGGCAGAGCCCCTGGCTGGGATCATTCAAAATTTGAATTTTTAGCTTAATTTTGAACCATTTTTTGGTTCAGTGTGAGATGACCGAATTCGGTTGATGCTTTCTTAGTGACCGAATTCGGTTGTGGATACTTAGAAATTTTCAAGTTCAAACTTCGTGTCTTCAAACTCAAATTCCGCTTGTTCGTGAGAATAACCTAATTCTGTTGTCCTATGACCGAATTCTGTTGAGATAGTGAATTTTCCATGTCTCAATATCCAACTTCGACTGTTCTTGAGTTCAATGAACATCAAATCTGATTTCGAACAAAGTTGTTTGAAATTGAGTAATTTCTTCACCAATCAACTCGCAATCCTAAACAAACAACTCCTAATCTTTTTCTCTTCCAAAACAACTCAAATTCAATGTGAATTTGATGATTTTCACTAAGAACACCAATAACACTTTTCAACTCAGATCTGAAAATTGACCATCAAAATGATATCCAAAAGGATTCAAATCAATTCGTAATGGTACTATACCTCTTTGCTATCACAGATCAAGCCAAATTCCAATAAAAAACAACGATTTCACAAAAAATCTAAAAAACCTAATGAAGAACACTCTCGGTTTTGAAAATAACCTTCGGATCTTCGAATTTCAGTGATGTTTCTGAATCAAATCTTCACTCCATTTGGCTCTGATACCACTTGTATGTCTGTTGTGATTTAAGCATACGTGAATTGCTAAGATAACTATGGGATGTTGAGAGAATCTCATTTACACCTTAGAAATACATAGTTTATTTCTTTCAATATGGCAATCTACACCTAATACATGGTGCCATATCCCTATATATACTCCTAAGAGTATATTACATTTTCGGCCCATTTGTTTGTAATTAATACAAACCTCACCCACAATGTAAACTTATATTTCTATACAATATTTAAGCCTAACAATGTAGGTTTCACACTAGAAATGGTGGTTATCTCCATAATCATATTGGGTATGTACATTTGGGACATCACCTTAGAAATGAGGGATGGTGATTTGGTGTGTTAGATTTGTGGTTAAATATATGTCCTGATACTTGTGATTTGAAAAGATCTGGTATCGTATTGTTCTAACTATTTGGTAATAAAGGAATTGACTTTGGATAAATTAAAGCAAGACTTTTATCAACCTTTAGTTTTACAAACATGAGTTAAAACAAGTTTACTCTAAGTCAAAAGCTTAAAAGAAATAAATACGATTTTTGAATGGATTTATCATTATATGGTCATTTGTAGCATCTATGTAAACACCATGATTAGTTGGGAGGATTCAAAGTCTAGGTGAATCGCTTTTGAGTTGATCTACCTCTTGTTCTAATTGTTATGTGAAGTGTGAATCTAATTAGCTTTACTTTAGTTTAATCATAGTTTTAGTTGCAAGTTAATCCTAGTTAATGATAGTTTATTTGTACTTAATTGCATAACTAATTATTGTGAAATCTTAGTTTAAATCCACCATCTTAATCATTGATTGGTTAGACAATGGTATTGATCCAATTTCAGTAGATGTCCATTCCCTGTGATTCGATACTCAGTTATATAAAGTTATACTACATACATATGTACACTGCCCGTGCGTGTTGTATCATTTCATATTTCCACATTTAAAACTATTGTGAAACTTTTAATCACCTTACAACTATTGCATACGACACGTACCAAGTTTTTGGCATCATTGTAGGTGATCGGCAATATTGAGAAAAAGATCAAAGCTGTTCCTTTGACCCCTATTTTGTAAGAATTTTGTCTACAGTTTTCTTATTATTATTGTGGAGACACGTCAGGGGAAGTGATGTCTAGAATAGTCGAATCGGCATAGTTGTTGGATTTTTAGAAAGGTTAAATACACCGAATGGATCCTGCTTCCCAATCGACCTACCTGACCATTTTCTCTGATTAGTCAATATAGTTGTAATTGTATTTTATGTATTTAAGTTTTATACAATTGAAAATAAAAAAAAATCTTTCACTCGTTTTGTTTTTACTTTCTAGGACTATACGTGTTTCACTATTAGTTACTCATATAGGTACTTAGATAGGTGGCTTGTCATTTTTTCTAAACGTCAAAGGGTCACATTTACCAATTTCCAGAATTATGGACCTGTTTCCTGAACCAAAACGCAAATTCCATCATCGACGACACCGAGCACGTAGGGGAACCACTTTAAATTGAATGATGGCAGACGGAACACAAATCGATCGAGATGCACGAAGAACTATGCATAACTTCACACGTCCAACCCTCAATGGCATGTACACAAGCATCGTGTGACTGCCTGTTAATGCGAACAACTTTGAGGTCAAACCTAATGTGATCCAAATGATTCAAAACATGGTCCAATTTCACGGTTTGCCAGATGAGGATCCCAACACTCATCTCCAAATTTTCTTGAAATTTGTGATACTTTTAAAATGAACGGCGTTCCACCCAATGTCATTCTTCTACGTCTCTTCCCATTTTCTTTAAAAGACAAAGCCAAACTATGGCTCAATACCATTCCTACAAAAATACTCTCCACCCTCCAAAACGGCTAAATTTTGTAACGATATTTCATCATTCGTGTAGCAGGACGGAGAATCTCTCTAGGATACATGGGAAAGATATAAAGACTTGTTGAGGCAGTGCCCTCACCACGGACTCCTCATATGGCCGGAGGTCCAGACTTTCTATAATGGTTTAACCATGGCTACTCGCCAAATGATTGACGTGGCAGCAAGGGAGAAATCACAAACAAAACCACCGAGGTAGCTTATGAACTCATTGAGGATATGGCCATGAACAGTTGTCAATGGAATTCGCTAAGGGTGAAGCAGCCTAAGCCTACCGATGTTCATCAAGTCGATCCCATTACCTTACTCTCTGTGCAGGTTGAGTCATTAACTCAGCAAATTACCCAAATGAAGGTCAATTATGTGCAGTCATTTTCTAACCTTTGTGGAGGACCACACATGAGTTTAGATTTCCAAACCGTAAACATGTTCGCCTTGAACGAAGGGGTGAATTACAAGAGTTCGCAAGGACCCCAAAAAAATCCTTACTCAAACACATACAATCCCGGATGGAGGAATCACCCTAAAGGAGCTCCTAGCTTTTCTCAAATCCTCCAGGATTTCCACAACGACCCCCGTTCTAACAAAATCAATCTTATATAAATGCGGGGCAAAGTCAAGGTCAATACAACCAACCGTGACAACAGCTTCAACAACAAGGGAATTGTTAGGGAGATAATCACTTCACCCTAATAATCAACTCTGTCTATCTTAAAACATAGAATTTGATGATAACGTAACCCTACATTCAGTATGACTTAGAAAGTATTCAAACATGTGTTGTTTGAAACAGATTAGTGAAATATTTACTAAGTGTGGAAGAATCAGCTGAGAAGCAACCCCTACTCAAAGCATCAGCCGAAGGACATCAACTGAGGAACATCTGGGTAAAGAGACAAGTGTAGAAGACCATCAGCTGAGGAAAAACACCTATCAGCTAAGTGAAGAAAGTTTATCTGCTGAGCATTTATTCCATCAGCTAAGCAAAACAATTTGATCAAATGAGTGATCCACAACCATCAGCTGAGCGAATTTGGATAAGCTAAGGCCATAAGTATCAGCTAAGTAAGTCTTTCAAAGCACAAGTATCTATCTTACATAAACTGATGTATTTAAATGATCAACTGAGCATACTTAATCAACTGATCATATCAATACATGAGTTTATGCTTTCCCAGTATAACTATTGATCAACTGAGCATCTATATGATCAGCTGAGCAATAGGTATCAACTGAGCCTTAGCAAAATGATCAACTGATCAATCCTATCAACTGAGTAGTATAAATTGAAAAAGTTCTTAGTACATTCTGTTAGCTGAGTCGAGCAAAATGTCAAATCTGCTCTTCCTTTCAGATTGTAAGTTTCATGTGTAAAAGGCAGAACATGTGT
>JAUEJL010098423.1:0-13480 GCA_032274825.1 Drosophyllum lusitanicum
AACTAGAAACCGGGTTGACCCGCCGGTCGAACCGGTTGGCCAGGTTGACCCGTGACCCGGTGAGGAGACCGGGTCAACTAAAAAACCGGTTTTTAAAACATTGCTCACAAGTGTGCCTTGTGCAAACCTCACTTGTTTCCTCAAGTCCGAAAGTGTAAGTGTTCCAAAGGTAAAGAAATCGAGATGGTTCCTGTAAAAGTATATGCAAGTGAATCATCAAAAAGTGTTTTGCATCCGAAAACCTCCCACTCTAAGACATTTTATCCTAAAACATTTTTAAAGGGGGATAAGCTTATGAGAAAACTTAGAAAAGAGAGTATGAAAAATTTTGAAGGAAAGAAAGAGCAACATCGTTTTCAAAACAATTGTGTTCCTTTTTCTCGTGTTGCTAATCATGTTAACAAGAATCGTGTTGCTCTTGGGGATCTAACCAGGCTTGCATGTTTGATGTCCACTCACACTATCATGTGTATAGCTAGTTTGCTCATAATCCTGCCGAGAAATATGTTGCTCATAACTCATTGAATCATAATTTTGCTCATCCATTTGTGTGTGTTAGACATCCAAAATCATCTTTCAATGCTAAAACAAATGCATGTTTTCCTACTTTACCCAAGTTAAAATATCCATTTGCAGTTTGTTCTGTTAACATCTCTTAAGACTTTTTAAAGAGAAAATTTACTCAAAGCCACATCAGTTTGCAACGTATGTCTATCATAGGACTCCAAATTTGAATGTCAAATCTACAGTCAAATAGGTTCCCAACACCAAATCCTTTGAAACCCCAACTCTGCAAGACTCTAACATCGATGAACCCAAACTCCAATGGGTATCAAAATATGCATAATCTGTTTTGCAAATTAGCTACGAGACATTGTGGAACACAACAGTTACTTTCTAAAGAATATTAAGGAGTCAATACAATTTTGTGTTCAATATACTGATAAATTCAAATCTCATGGCTTGGAGAAGAAAAGTGTTCCTTGCAGTCTACATGATAAATTCATTGTGTTCAGCATCCTGATTTGAGGATGCTGAATTGTTTTTGCTTTATCTTTGATGTATCTCTTTATTGCTTTAAAAATGTTACTTGCAAGGGGGCACAAGTTAATCAAGATCCGTAAATATGCAATTTCTATAAATGAAAAGTGTTTTCATGCATACTTGTAGGCATAGAAAATTCTAGAAACTCTTTAGAAAATAGTTTTCTTTTTTCTATTTTACTTTCTTTAGATTTATATCTCAAAAATCCCAAAAAGAATATACAACAAAAAATGTTTTCAATCACTTTGTGCGCACTATGTTTAGGTAGATTTCTACTCCTATGGTGTAGCCAAATCCGGGTAAACCTACCCAAGAAGCTTCATGTTTTATAGAAGTGAAAAAGAGTGTCCATCATTGTGAAAAAAAATGTTGTGGGAGAAGTTGAAAGATATGAGAGTTAGAGTGCTGAAGGTGAGATGGGATCAAAAGATACACCAAGATCCTTGCCAAATCGAGTCAACTATCTGGGTAGCCAATATCTACTACTAGTTCTCATATGTTGACTACTGGTATTATAGAAGATCATGGAGCCAGTGATGTTATGCACTAACTCTACCCAGCTACTCAATCATATTCTTAACAAATGATTGTTTCAACTTCATACGGAGACTTAGCACATATATTATTTTTTAACAAATGATCGACTCTAGTCCTTAACTTCTTTCACGCACTACTCGAGTCTAGAGCTTATTGAAAAATTATTCTTTTTCTCAGTGTTGCAACTGATGTTTTAAATGTCATCATTATGTTAAAGAAAATTTTCAATGCTTGTATCTTTCCAAATGCATGATGATAATGAAAATTCTGAGCATCGTGAGGTGTAGATTAACCTCATCAATTACAGGTGTTTATCAATACCAGTTGTTTCTTATATTATGAGGAGATGATATCTTTATTCCATAAAAAGAAGAACAATTGTCAAAGCTTCAAAAACTAGAAGACATATGCTCACAAAATTGAGGGGAACAAAAGTAATTGAAAAGGTTTTAAATTTATGTTAAAGATCAAGAGCTACTTTCGAGAGAGAGTAAAAATTTTGTTTGACAAAAATTCAAAAATGCTAAAACAACGAACTCCTTTCTCCAAAGCGGAAAATTTTGTCCTAATGCTCAAGATCAAGTGCTCACGTGAATATACAAGAGATGATCATGGTTTCAAAGAAAATTTTGTCCTAATGCTCAAGATCAAATGCTCACGTGAAGATACAAGAGATGATCATGGTTTCAATGAAAATTGTGTCCTAATGCTCAAGATCAAGTGCTCACGTGAAGAGAAAAGAAATGATCATGGTTGCGGATTTTGAAAAGCCTGGGGTTACTACTGCAAATTCTTATAACAACCCATGAAGAGTCTTTGAAGTTCTCTTGAAGACTAAAAAAATACAACGATCACCGAGTTTTACTGATTGTGGAATGAAAAAGAATCTTTGCGTATTCTGAAGATGAAGATTTTTATGATGCTCAAAAAATAGCTTTATCTTATTATGCTTAGTTGTAAAATAAACATAAAGCGAAAGATTGTTAGATCCTCAAGTAGTGTTCATTCTATTTTAGTGAAGTTTAATGTCCAAGACATAAATAGTTTATAATTAACCCTAATTCTAATTAAGAAATGCATATGTAACTTTTAAGGTTCTCGACCCATTCTCTCTTGAATAATCTTCATATTGAGTTTTTCATTATTGTTGATTGTTTCAATTCTTGATTGACACTTATACCTTAGACCTACAATAATGTTTCAATGTCACACATAACTAGTTGTTTCTATCCGATGGAAGATCTAAGTACTTGCCATATATGCGAACATATTTTAGACTAGTGTTTGATAGTGTTGGAGCGATAACTATTTCAACCCAAGAATCAAACCATCTTATTAAAATATATAAGATTTGATGTTAACAAAACTATCATTTGTAATAGACTAGCAATTATCTTAACATGTGTTGTTGAGATAAGACTTGTAATTTTATTACGTATTATAAGCAGTTAACTGATCATATTAAATGAGTCGGCTAAGCCTCAACTGATCATTCTGTATGTTCAGCTAACAGAGTACTTAAGATCATATTTAACCAGCTAAGTAGTGTTAGCCCTAACTGAGCAATTCATTGGTTCAGCTGAGCATGCACATCTGAGCAATTTGCTTAGATGTGCTTTCTTATCCCATTAGTTAAAGTGTTGAGTTGCCTTCTATATTTCTATGTATAATTACTTAAGTTAAAAGGTTGAATATGTGTTGTTCCTTACAGCTTTAGATATTCTATTTGTAATATCAGCACCTTTAGCTTTGCAAAGTAAAGCTGAAAGGATAGAACTTGAATCTTATGGAAAAGATTAAAGTTGATAAAGAAAGAAAATCTTGAAGATCTTGTTTAAGTACTAAAGCATGACCGACAACAAATATGTTTAGAAAAGTCAAGATATCAAATATATTATGGATGATAAAAGTTTCCGGTAACAAAAAGAAAGATTGCATTGCTCAAAGCAAAAAAAGTATAAGATATATATTTAAATATTGTTAGCGGGATGTACTTTTTAAAAAGTAATATTATTTTATTGGAAACCTGAATAAAATATTATATATTTTGACTCCGCTACTATATCATTTAAATATTATATTTTCATTATCAACCATATTTTTCAACTGAGATACCTCATTGTCTTTAAATATGTAAGACAACTTCATTGTTGAAGCACGACTTAGATTTACAAGAAAAACTGATTACAACTTAACATAAGCGATTAGAGTTAGCATTTTTAGAAGTCTTCAAGCTTGTTCACATGTTAAACACCTTTAGACATTAGTTGTCTTTAGGATTAGCTAGTCTACGTGTTAGGCTAAACTTGTTGTCGTCTTTTATAGTGTGAGGAATTCCGCATCCTAACACTTGTAATACTTAATTCATAATCAATAAAAATTATATTAAAAGTAATTGTGTCTTCAATACGTTTAAAAACTAAAGTTTGTATTCAACCCCTTTTATACAAACATTTCGTTATTTGAGTACCTATTCCGAGACTAAGAGATAGCAGATGAGACCACTAGCTTCGCATTAATAAAGAACACTCCTCTTCTTTTATTTGAAACAGATTTTTATAGGGCTTTTGATTGTCACAACTTGGACTCTTGTTAGATATCATGTTAGAAATGGGATTTGGTACGAGATAGATGGTGTAATTAGATTCGAGGCTGTTTATCCTGTGCTTCAGTTCAATTCTTATTGAACGGTTCTCCTTCTCATGAACTTTGAATGGGGTGTAGGGTGAGATGAGGGGATCCCCTCTCACTATTTCTTTTTTTTTCTTTATAGCCATGAAGACCGTGAAAATAATACACAAGACCTGTAGTAGTCGTATCTTTAGTGGTCTAACACTCTTGGATTAAGTAACTAGTGTTAGGGTCTGTTTGTTTTTCTTTCTTATTAAGTGATGTCTGGATAAAGTGTATGTTTAGATAAATAAGGTCTGTATGAGATAAATAGTATTGTTGTTTGTTTTATATGTTAAATGAACTGTCTGAATAAGAAAAAAAATAAAATCATTAACTTAATGTGAAATGTATGATACCCATAACTTATTATATTAAGTCATCTTTATGGATTAAGTAAAAAACAAACAATACTATTATAACTTACCTGAATAAGGTTTTTCCTCATTAAGTTCATTAAATCAAAATCAAACACCACCATAATCTATTACAAACAGTTGATGGTGCACTAATTCTTGGTTATTGTTTAAAATCTAATTTTAGAAACCTAATTCAAGTCTTAAAATGCTTTGAAAGAGGCTTCGAAACTGAAGGTACGTGAACATGTCTAAGAGTAAGTTTTTTATTGCAAGAAGTTAAAAGTGTCGCATATTTAGAGTTTTCGATGGGCTTAAATATGAGGAGAATAGCCCATTGGTACCGCATTTTAGATGGTTTCTCTAAATGGCTATCCAATTGTAAAGCGAAATTGTTATCGATTGGAGGAAGGTTTACACTCTCTGAAGTTGTCCTTGGAGCTTTACCTTTCTATTTTTTCTCGGTTTGAATCCTATCGAAATCGATTTTTCTTTGGACAAGGCAAAAAGATCCATCGGATCAAAAGGAACAAAGTTATTGCTAGTAAAAAAAGGGTGGATTAGCAATTAGGTGTTTAAGATCAAAGAACCCCGCGTTACTTGCCAAATAGAAATGGCGATTTTTAAAGGAAGAAAACTCATGTGGTGTGTAGTGATAAAGAAATTGTACGGGGATAATGGAGGATTCACTAACCAAAAATATTATTAGAGATATAATGTTTGGAAAGATATAAAAGAAAGCACTCAGAATTGGAAAGAACCGGACATTCTCTTCATACAATTGCTGGATGAGTTCATTAACCACAAAGTCCTGGGAAGACCTTTGGCACAAGTGAGGTTAGCCCCTTAAATCTTCTTTTCCTAGATTGTATATCCTTGAGGCTAATAACATGAGTTTGAGTGCAAACTAGTTGCCATGACTCATATTGGATAGGATGTTAAGAGCAAAAGGATAAGCATGGCTTGAGACACCATATATGGATAACAATAAGAATTTTACATGGACAACACCCTCAAAGTTTATGCCTTCTCCGAAGGTTCTTAGAAGTTATCTTGATCCTTTTCGAAGAACAATATATATAGGATGGGAGGGTCATTATCTTGATCGCTGAATGGATGTCAAGTGTAAGGTGAAAACTAACATAATACTGGTTTAGGTGAAAAGCTTGTACTATGTTTCCTTTCAACCAACTAAATGGTTTCAACAATCACGTTAACTCAAAGTCTAGTATGGTAATTGGTTACAATGGATCAGTATCGGTTTTTTCAACAAGCCTAGAGTGAGTGTTAATCAGCTAGAAGCTAATCAAGCCTAGCCTCATGATTGTTGATGTCTTGATTTAATCATTCATCAGGTTACTATTTCAATTTTCAAGACATGTTGCCTTTGCCCTTTTTAACAAAATTTATTTTGGGTGCTACTATTTGGCCCCCCTCCTCTCACATACTCATATGTCAAATCACCCATATACAATTTTTAATGTAGCTTCTTCACTCACAAATGTCACATCAATGGGGTCATCTAGATGATACGGGGGGTACCAATAGAATCACCCTTTATTTTTCACATGTGGTCGGTCAATCTTCTATACCAAAATCCTACCCTTCAACTTCCATATTTGAAAGTGGCTATGG
This sequence comes from Drosophyllum lusitanicum, assembly GCA_032274825.1. NCBI lineage: Eukaryota > Viridiplantae > Streptophyta > Magnoliopsida > Caryophyllales > Drosophyllaceae > Drosophyllum > Drosophyllum lusitanicum. The sequence continues at coordinate 6,243 of JAUEJL010098423.1, forward strand.
TATAAAAATATATGTCGATCTTACCAACAATGTTTAGGCATCTATATTTGAAAGTGTCAATGGACGACTCAACGGATTATGAGAAGGTAAGATGTAAACAATCATACCTTTATCCGTATGTAGATAGATTGCTTTCAGAAAGATCACCGGCAGCGAAAGAGAGAAAAAAATAAAATAAAATAGATTAAAAATAAAAATAAATAATAAAAGTAAGGAAAAAAACAATAAAAAGAAAAAAAGAAAGGTATCATGTATGTATGTGTGTAAATACAAGTATTACTAGGAATAAAACAACTATTAGTCTAGTACTAGACGTAATAAATAGTGATTCTATTGGTAACCCCACATCATCTAAATAGCCCCCTTGATGTGATATTTGTGAGTGGAAAAACTACATTGGAATTGTATATAGGTGATTTGACATATGGTGATTCTATTGGTACCCCCCTTGTTATCTAAATAGTCCACTTGATGTAACATGTGTGAGTGAAAAAACTGCATTGAAAATTGTAATTAAATGATTTGACATACAAGTATGTGAGAGGAGATGGGCCAAATAGTAGCACCCTTTGACATATGGTATGTGGGAAGCGGAGGGCCAAATAGTAGCCACATACATACATGGCCAAACCAACATAATCTACCTTTTCTTAGCTTGTCGACAAGAGACATCACTCCTAAATTTGTTCCAATGTTACAAGAATTCGCTTGATGGAAGCAGACGGTCGACGGGGAGTAGCGAGTACCCGCTCTAGGCGGGGAGTACTCGGATTAAAAAAAATTTGCCGAATATTTGAAAATGTTTATGATAAATAGTAAAATATTGAGATAATATAAGTAAGAAAATTAATACAACGAATCTCTTAATTTCTTTATATTTTATTTCCTAATAACCATAAGTGTGTTTAACCTACAACACCGAAAGGAATGGTCAATAGTTGGGCCACAAAGTAGAAAAGAAATGATAGGCCGCAATAACCCCCCGCCTCCCCCTCCCTGTCTTCATCATCGTTTCTCAACAACTCAACCCTATTTCCCCGTCTTTATTCAATCATTGCCAGCAATAAAACCCACCCACATGGCCACATCTATGCCTAAGACACCCTTACATAACAACTAGCTTAATACTCGTGCGTTGCTCGGGTCACTACTTTAAATATCATCATAAACAATATCAATTACCATTATGATCTTTTTTTTACTCTTTTTAAGTTGTTTGTGATAGTTTGATTTTCAATACATTTAAAATGAAAGTAATTTGTTTTTTACTCTTTTTACTCTTTTAAAATGAAATTATTTTAAATTATTTTACTTTTCCACAAAACCCCTATGTTCTCAAACATGGTTTCTACTTTTCAGACATATAATAATAATTATTATTATAATAATATTAATTATTATTATTATCAAGTATTATTTGAATTAATGAAAATGGTAAAAAGTATTGTATCTAAACATGTATTATTTGAATTAATATGTTATGATGTTTAAATTATATTTTTTTAATACAACTCAAATCGATTACTCTATAAAGTTGCCTACCCCATATCTAAACTCGGAGTAACCAACTTGCTTTGGGTACCTATTGACTATTGTATGAGTATCATTCTACTATGTTTTGTCTTAGATAGTGAGATGAATACCCATTTTGTAGATATAAAAAAAAGTTTTCTAAATGCCTAGATTGAAATACTCGATAACATCTAAAAAAAAACTTCTTGTGTGCACAATATTAACAATTCAATTCAACTATGTTTCTAGGTAAGTTAAATGCATTAAGTTAGAAATAATGTTTGTTTATTTTTGTACGAAGGAGTTTAGTGGTTGCACTTTTATTGTTTATCTCATTAGTGTGATTCAGTCATTATACTTTAGAGAATATGATATATGTTGTTAACAGTATGTACTATCCATGATGTTACCTCTTAAAAACCATTTAAATGTGGATAGTTTAATGATTTCGGTGTTTATTTTTTATACCTCGTTATAAAGGTTTGTTAAAGAACATCATGGATAATACATGCAATTAACAGAATAAAACCCAGTGAGTCATACAAAGGATCCCCCAATTTACTTTAAATAACACTTAGCTGGTTTTTATTACGAAGAAACATGACCGATATTTTCTATTTAACTTGATAGGATCCCGATTTTTTAAATTAAACAATTAGCAAATGGGTTGCCGTTAAAAAAAAATAACAAATAGGTTTTGGTTTTAATATCTTAAAATTAAGTTGGAGAAGTTAAAGCTTAATTCTGTATGCGAAATTCTCCATATTAAAATTTTAATCGTAATATATATTATTGTATTATTTTAAAACTTTAAAAAATAGAATTAGACTATCCATTATTAATAAATTATTTTAGTTTTCGAGACTTTACAAAATTATAGCTAAATAAACTAAAATATAAAAAAGAAAATATAAAAGTACAAAACCAATTCAAATTGCAAAACCATGTGCCTAATCCGCAAAACCACGTGCACCAAAACCACCAAAAATTTCTCCACAACAGAACCTTTTCTTATTCCTTTCAAAACCCCAACTATTTTCCAAAGCTCTCGACGATTCTTTGTTGAAAAATACATTGTCCATCCTATCTACTAACCACTTTATAAAAGATTGGATTTGGTGGTCTATGCCCTACAACACCACCAGACACCGCCATCTACGCTGTTCTTCACTTCTTCCTCACCATTCATGTTTTTTTTTCTTCCAAAATGTGTTAGATTTTAATACATCTACTTGTTTAGGGATAGTGTGGTTTTGAGTTTTGAGTTTTGAGATATGTTCCCGGTCTTCAATATTTGGTGGTGGTTGCAATAATTTGATTGTGGTGAAGGAGGTCCGGAATTTGCTACGACGATCTCCAGAACATTTTCTCTCATCCTCATCTTATTAGCTCTATAGCAAATTTTGCAAGTTTTGTAGTTTCCTCACATTATTTCCTTTAAAATTTTGCTATGTTCTTTACTAAAGATAGGGATTTGAATCTTTTATAAGAGAAATGGTCACGTTGCAGGTAATGTTTAGAGTTTTTAGCCACTGTCTTCAAACTTCGGATGAGCCTTAAGGAAAAACAAAAGACACCAAATGAGCCACAATAATGTTGATAATCCAAATTTACATGACATACGGTTTGGGTCATGTTCAATTACTTGATTTAATAATGTCTCACTCGAGCAAGAGGATTTAGAAATGTTCGGAAGTGAGAGAAGATCATGCGAGACCACGTTTCTAGTAGAGTTTGTTAAAAGAAAAGAAACGTGTTCATTGTTTTCTATAAAAGTTTGACCGATGGAGATGCTATTTAACACGGCTAGGATTAAGCTAAAATTTGATCTGGTGGTTGATATTTAAAGCTTGCCTACTCACCGCCGGCAAAATATATATATATATATATATATATAATACCATGAGGCAGAGCAATGAAATCCACCACCATCACCGATTGCCGACTCCAACAGCTTAGTCCTCCACCGACTGTGACAAAACCCTAATCCTCTAGCTCATCACCGGTAAGTTTCTTGGTCCGGTTTTACCAATTTTCACCTATTGAAGCAATTCGCCCTATTATCGACCAATTTTGACCGGCTTCGACCAAAACCAATTTTTTAGTCTGATTAGCATCAATTCGGAACTGTCATCGACTGAATCACGAGTTGTCGGTGATTACTCGGCCGCTTAGGCCGAGTTTTGCAACACTGTTCAGTTCTAAGAACTCCAACCAGAATTTTATTTAACAAAGTTTTCCCATGTGTCCACCTAAGCATCCTGACTGCTTACGCCTTTTTCAGGTGCCAACACTCATATCCATAAAGCATAGCTGGTCTAACAGACACTCTATAGAACTTTCACTTCATCACAAGCTTGACAATATTGCATGCTTTGCACCCCGCTGAATTATAATTTCTAACCGCTATAATCCTATGATAATTATAATTTGTAACCGCTATAATCCTATGATATATCCTCCCTATATGTAGCTTAAAAGATCTTCATAACAAATGATCTAAGAAAGAGAATCCACCCAATTAAAGAAAATCAAGTGTTTGTTGAAAGGATCTTTATGCTAGAGTTCATGAGAACTGATCATTTCCCATTGGAAACTATGGAACAATTGAAAACTTGTTACTACAACACTACTAGTTCCTTAATCATCAGAATCCAAAATCAAAATTGTTAAATGGAATTTGACATAAAACTTAAAACTGCATTTACGCCAGCATTGGTGGTATCAACAAACCGAACTTCTAAAGACACCTCTAAGAAGAAACAAGACTTCATATACTAATGGTTGCGTGTAAGGAAGGTTCACATAGCAAGGTGGTAAATAAATCAAGAAACAAAGGGAAGTAGACAAAAACCTTTGACCATATAAAGCCCGCAATTCACTCATACCTTCACTTAAAGCCTTAAATATTTTAGCTTCAACTGATGCCTGCATACCGCAGATGTGAAAAAGTTCTCATCTGCCTGGACGAACTATAAAGTCACAGAGAATGTTGGGCAGCCACTGCTCCATCAAGAGCTGAAATCGGGGTTAATGTAAAGAATTTTGTCCTCCCCGTGGTGGTTCAGTTATAGAGCCAGAGAGTGTTTTTAGCGGTTGATTCATATATTATTATATTTAAAAAATGAAGTAATGTAACCGAAACACCTTTCCAGCTGCCCAGATTGGCATTTTCTTGATGATTTATCTTCAATATGTAACCAAAAGCTGTCAGGCTGGCTATGCAATTAAGCAGTAGAAGAGAAAATAGGGTAACACATTCCATAACTCAAAGAACATCTCAACTGGGAGAAAGACTAGTCTCTACAAAAAAACAGAATTTACGATGAATGCAACCAATCTGATGCTAATCATTTAGAATACGACAGCAAACAGCATTATATTAGTATCATTACACTCTATACAGACAACAAAGTCACAAGAAAAGCTTTTTAAAGCACATACATTTATTTCTCTGAACCACTTGCAAGTAACATATTCAGCATCGTCATCATCAATAACATTAACCCATGTCAGCCGTCTGCAAGCATCTCCCTGCTCCTTAAGGTTTCTGGATGAAAGAGGGTCACCAATAACATGATTGATCAAAAAGAGAGCACGGATAAAGAAAGATGAAATCAAAATTCAAACACATACTGAAACACTCCCCTAAGTTCATGCATCAGTTCATCAAACTATCTTTAAAAGCAATTAACAAAAGACATCATAACATGAGATTATGAGAATGATTGATTATATAAAAGACAGATGATACTAGGGTTAAATTGAACTTGAATCATTATCTGAATCTGACCTTTCCAGCCTTCTCTTTCTCAGCTTTCTCCTTCTCCTCCTTCAGCTTTTGCTTCTCCAATTTCTCTCTCTCCATTTTCTTCACAACACAACAATAAAACCCAAAGTCAATCAATCATCATCAAACTCTATAAGTTTAATCGATTAACAAAAATTACAGACTCGTATGTATTCATACGGCACGCCTAATCAATCAACCCCCATGGGACTCTGTTATCAATTACTGATAAACACAGAATACCTTGATGTAGACATTCTCAGCAGCGCGTTCTTCCTCGCTTAGGACCCGACCTTGATCGCTGAAAAAACGAAAGGAGGGACGAGAACTCGAGGAATCCATTGAAAGACGGAATAGAGATTTTCGTGAGATGATCACGGATCTCATCGCCATTCTTGATTTTGAGATTTAGGGTTTTGGATGTCGGTGAAGTCAACACAGCGCAGAGAGTCAGCGTGGCAATGTGTTTATAGAGACTCTATGGTGAAAGACCGGACCCCAGATGGGCCGGCTTTTGGTATTATCCAAGACCCGTGTCCTGCACTCCTGCCACGTAGATCCTCCATTCTCATCTAGTCATCCACAATCCACATCGCTTCAGATTTTGCCGGTTTTAGTTGGTAACAAGTAATGAAAAAAATTTGTTACTTGAAAATATAAGTTTTTATTCAAGGTTTAGTTTTAAAAATGTATCGTGGTTATTATATTTTGTTATTATTCGATTTTAAAAATATCATTTAATATACTCAATTTTGTAAAGTTATTATTTAATATATCAAGAAACTTATTTACAAATAATTATATGCATTTTGGGTTATTGTTAACATTACAATATTATTGTAATTATAATTATTAAAATTTAAAAATCCCAAAAAGGTTTGATCATCATCATCATCTTGAGCAAACCTAGAAAATCGAAGAAACGAGATCTGGAAAATCAATAAGTAAATAAAAACCCTAATAACCATAAACGAGATTTGGAAAATCGCATATGCAACTCAAATCTAAGAGCCCTAATTCGAAGAAACAACTCACAGATTTGATGAGTCGCATATGAATCACAAACCAACCCTAGAATTTACCCAAATTTAAGTTATCACCTTCCAAAGTTCTTTCTTTTCTTCACTAAAAAACGTGGGAATACAACTAAAATCTATTTTCCTTCCTAAATCTTTTCTTTTTTCCCCTACTTTTAACTCTAGAAAAATAGTGCTAATTTGTTTTTCACTTAATTTAAAAGGTGATAACTTAAATACTTTTTCAGAATCTAAACTCTATTATGTATAATTGAGTCACATATTTTGGTCCACATGATCTCGAGCTTGGATCCTTGAATCAATCGTTAAATAAACGAGGTTTAATAAATAAGCTTTAGTGCAATCTTGAGCTCGGCTCATTTAATTAATGAGCTTTAGTTTAGGCTAGTGTCTGGACCGGAGTTCATAATGATCGGCTTGTTAAGAGTTTTTAGTGATTCAAACTCAGATAATTCTGGTCATTTACATCTATACTAAGATTCCAAGTTAAGACTAATGTCTCCCAATACATAATTTATAGTGGTTTTCCAATAAGTGCTAACAAACTCACCATACATCTAATTATTAGTCTTTCATCAAGAGTTGTTCTACTATGAATTCTTCATTTTCACATGTTGTATGATTAAAAATTGAAATGGATGTAAAGCTAACGTGATAGATGAGAAGTGCGAGGGAGACTAATTTTCAGACTTTTAGCATATGAAATGATTGCTATTATTTTAGAGCTTCTTGTTTCTTAAAACCTTTTAAAACTGGAATTATCTTAGCACTTTTTTTAAATCGGACCAGGTTTATATATATATATATTCTATATAGAGGAGAGATCCGGTGAGAACACATGTTAAATGGAGAACGGTGAGAACACTTGTAGGCCAATCATTTAATTAAATAAATAAGAG
>JAUEJL010098434.1:0-13479 GCA_032274825.1 Drosophyllum lusitanicum
TATAATTTAAGATTTTAGATATTATTTAAATTTATCTACTGTTGTATTAATGTATACCATTCTTGTTGTTTTTTAGATATATGATTCAGGTTATTGTTGTTTTAGATTGCTTTTATTCAATTCACATTGTTGTTGTTTTTTGATATGTTTTTTAGATATGATTTCAGCTTTTAGTCTTTTAGATTGTTGCTGACTTGTTTATTATTTTATTTTTTTGAACAGCAAAATGATTATTCATTAATCTCCTTTTTAACTTCATTTCTTCTGCTCACTGCCAACTTAAAATACAACATGGACCTCATATTTTATTACTTCATTTTGTCCTTTGAAACTGTATGAGTGAGAATTGCAACCAGAATGTAAGTACATTTTTTAGAATTTAATTTTGCTAATGTCATTTCTCATTTTCATGCATTTCCGGAAGAGAAAAAAACCAACTGAGATCATTCTTCCTATTCCATAAGGTAAGTGAATTGTTTTTGGTAAGTTAATGCATATGTTATTTTGAACTTTTGCCTTTGTCTATAGATTGTTTAGTTTTTGAATATGATGAAGAGATGAATAGTGATAATAGTGATCGGTGGTGTTTTGGTAAGGTAATATCATACATATTCTCTTAAAGTATGTTCTAAGCTCAAGGAAGTTCATATGCTTGGTCAAATACTACAATCTCAATTCTAATTTTCAATCTGTCCAACTATGTATTTTGTATAAAAAACTTGAATTGATTCCATACCTTTATTATGTAAATAGTTGAGGAAGGTTTGCATTTGAATTTGATATTTGAGTGGTTATTCATTTTTATTTTATTTCATGCTTTATAGGTGTTTGCTGGGTTGTTCGGTGTTGCTGTTTTCCTGTTTGACTTCTTTATGAAGCACGCCAAGATGAGAAGATTAAAACAAATAAGATGATTAATGGAATATGTATTTTAGACTGTTGTTTATGACTTCATGTTGTTTCTATTTTTCCACTTAAATTGTATTTTGTAGTTTTGGTTACGTTTTGGGGGACGTAGTCTGTTTCTATTGCTATATTTTACCAGAATATTTGGAATATTATGTGCAAATTGAAACCTATTAATTATTTTAAAAAAATTGAAAAAAGCTCGAGTCGAGTCGAGTCGAGCTCGAGCCTAAAATGTAAAACTCGGTCGAGCTCGAGTCAAGTTTCGAGCTCGAGTTTTAGACTGCGAGTCGAGTTCGAGCCTGCCAGTACTCGGCTCGGGTCGGATCGATCACACCCCTAAGTAAACTATCCTTTTAGACCCTTTTTTTGACTTCCTATAGTATTTTCAACCTTGGTCCTTGAAATTTACACCGGTAATCCCTATTTTAAAACTTGTTTCTTTTGAGGTCCCTCGTTCCGTTAAAAGTAACAAAACTCCATCAAGCTTATTAGAATGACTTTTTAAACCTTCTTCACTTATTTCATCTAAGGTTCCTCACTCCATTAAAAGTAACAAAACCCCATTAAACTTATTAGAATGACTTTTTAAAACCCTTTTCACATATTTCATCCAAGGTATCTCCCTCCATTAAAATTAACAAAACCCCGATAATATATACAAACCTCTCTCTCTCTCACACACACGTTTTTTCTCTCTCTAGTCTCATATATAGAAAACTCTCACTATGGCCTTCATTGTCGCTCATCTTTCTACAACTACCTAGATTTGGATGTCGAGTTACTCCAACGTGGGTGTCGCCATAAATGTTTGTGACACTAACGTAGAGCATCACCGCCATCGTCAAAGATATTAGGTTTGAAATACAAGCCAAACACTTCATGATCAGAAGCATAGAATCTGTAATCAAAGGCAAAAGTCACTGTTGCAAAAGTGTAAATCGTTGAAGATAGCATCAAAACGTAAAGATGATTTGTAATAGAATTGTTTTATGATTTTTAAGGTCTTTATACTCATTGAAGTTTGTTAATTTCTAGGTGGATAAATATAATGAAGTTTGTAAACATGAAAAATAGAGTTTACAGTTTGGTTATAGGTTTCAATATGAGTCATACACTCACATCACATCACATCACAGCACAGAGACAATCAAGATTTAAATAACGTTTAAATAGAATCACCCAGTATGTTATCGAACCAAACTATTAAACACATTTGCCTCATATAAATAAAACAGTAATAAACAATTGAAACACTTGATTTTCCTGGTATATTTGTCTTTAAGTTTATTATCCTTATAGTTAAACTAAATGAACAGAACTTCAATGCATATATAATGAAATAACGATAAGATCCAAATAGTAATGTATAATAGTAGTAGCTTTCACAGGTTATTTGAGGTGAGGGGTTGGGGACCATACATAGGAACTAATAGGAGTTATAAGCATATAATACTAGCTTCTAGATTGGTCTAAAAACACATCACATCAAATGACATACATAGCTCTTCCACTTATTATCAAGGTGGGCACCCTTGTGTTTAAGGAGATAAGAACCAAAACACATACATCTAATCAACCAAAACACACAACCCTTTTTGTTCAAGAAAAATGGTTAGGACACAAAAATTTATTACACATGAATGACAAAAGTAGTTCATATGAATGAGAAAAATAGTTTATAACTTTATAAGGATAAAAAAGTTATAATTGTTATACATGTTAAATTCTTAACGGCTATAAATCATCTCCCTTTGTTAAGTATATTTGTGTTAGGGAACCCATATTTAAATGTTGGTAGTAGTAATTTTATCTACCTATTAAGAAACCCAAACGTTCAATTAAAACGTTAACCACTTATATAAAAATTGTAACAAATATACAATCATCCAAATCTTCCCACCCAAAAAGTTAAATAAATAAATATAAAAAAAAGTGTGAGGAGTGGGTTTGATGCAAATCCAATACCCATTCCACTTGCTTTGGGATGGATGGCTACATTGGATCACATTGCTTTCAACTTCAAGCATGGAACCTAAATAATGGGCCGTCGACCAACAATTTGCAAGTGGGTCCCATACTCGATCTTCATTCTTATGGGCATATATATATATATATATATATATACACACACACAGTCACACACACTCCTACATTACTCACATTTTTATTTTATTTATTTATACCACATGAGTTAATTAAAAAATAGTTAGCTTCTAAAAAGATTTTGTTACAATATTAATACTTCTACTAATAATCAGTTTAGAACCCTATGTGATGATTTAAAATATTAATGAATAGTAAATAATTAGCTTAATCAACCTACTTTAGGTACCAAATGTTTGCTTTACGTACATATCTTTTATAGAAAAAGAAAAAAAAATTATTATTGGTTTGCTGCTATTTTTACTCAAAACTGAATATAGTTTAGTTGGATAAGACAAATGTTATGATTAAAACATGATATCTAGCTTTTTTGAAGTTCTTTTAGCCCTTTTTTTTTCTTTTCTTTTTTAGATGCTTCTGGTAAGTGATGACAATGCCTTCTTTTTTAGAACCCTACATTTAGCCATTCACCCTTTGCCCATTTTCCTTCACCCCCTTGACACCAACTCTTTGAAATGTTGCTACGAGTTTGGTGATTTGTAGCTACACCATGTCCATCTTCATGTTTATATGGGATAGCTACATGCATGCTTCATTATTTAGGTACTTTGAAGCTTATTGTCTTAAATACTTGTTATTTTGCTTAGCAAAATAAAGCCAAGGCAGTAAGGCATGCAAGTTTACTAATGCATTATGATGCTCCCTAGCATATCAAAATATATAGCACAAGTTCTACCATGTGTAAGAAAAGAACTACAAAGAACAATGAACACACATATGACAAGCTAGCTAATGTAATCCTCGATAGCTCACTCCCAAAAGCATAGCAAAGATGGCAGCAAGGAGTAGTATATACAAGACCATTTTCAATACCATATGAAAAGGAACATATTGATTTAGGATGGCCAACATAAAGGGAGTAGTATAGACACTAACTTTCTATACATGTTTATTTCTCCTAGTGTTGAAATTTTTGTGTGCTAATTGACAATTCTTGAAGAAACTAAAAGGGGGTTAAATAGTTTGTATGGTTACTTTTAAAAAATTCAAACTTATCTTTTATCACACTTGTAAAAATGATATATTCATGTGCACAAAGGAAGCAAGAATAAGTATAAAAAGAAACAAGAATATTAAAGTGCGGGTATTTAAAGAGTTTAGGGAAAAGAAATGGTGACATCTAATGTATAGGGGTTCGGTTGGATGTTAAATAATTTAACTTATGTTAGCTCTTTGGCCTTCAATCCAAGTTTTGTTTTCACTACCAAAACTTCTCTCTTAGCCGGAAGAGATCACCATTACCACGTCTCACTCTTTTCACATGTAATTGACCACCTTAAGTAAAACTCACTTCTAAGTTCTTCTCCTAGAACTTTTACAACCAAGTTCTTCATCAAGAATTTTTCAACCCAAAACACAACTAAGTTCTTCACAAAGAACATCTCTCAAGAAAATAATCTCTCTACACCAACAAATGTGTTCACAATAATGATTCTCTCACAAACAAATAACAAGAGGCAAATAGATATGTAAATGAGACATTCTTCTCTTGTTCTCTTGCACCCGAGTTGTTCTTGAATAGATTTGATCTTTGGTCTTAACAACTTATAATCACACTTAGAATATGTATTTAAATTATCACTGGTGTGTGAAAAATATAGGGAGAATTTTTTGTGCAAGAGCTTGTTAAAATGAAGCCCAAGTATGTTTGGCAAGGGGAAAGGACCAAAAACCGAGTTGCTGGGGCGAAGGGTCTAGTCCACGATCAACTGTGGGCTGTAACCGTGGAAGCCCAACACATCTCTTTCTGACGTTTTGAATTATAAACATTATGTATAGTAATGTCCTTTTATATAGTTGTTATTTTAGCAGAAAACCCATTAAAAATATTACCTCTAAGTGTACTATTGATTTAGGCACGTCACACGTGATAGGTAAATTTGTAAATATGGTTACTCGATGGGTAATAACAAAAGATATTTTAGGCTTTCTTCTCAAAGTAAGATTTGTTAGTGGATTTGACAACAAACTTGATTTTCATGAAGTTCTAGAACCTTTTCCTTTTCAAACATTGAAAATCGATTATATACATACATACATATATAAAAAATACTTTATTGATTAATTTTATAAAGCTTCTTTGTCTAATGGTTAATAACCCAATATATTTTAGTAGACTATATGTCTAGGCATCTTGCTGGTGATTTACCAACATTTATTAAATTCGCTAACCAATTAGATTTGCCACTTATACAAGATTTGATTATTTGATGTTTGAAAATTCATTTTGTCTTACTTGCTAAAAACCGATTTTATATATGTGTGTTTTAAATTTTTGGCTTTTTGCATACTTGAGTATAGAAACACCTCTTAGAATTTTATGTTTTGTGATCATGCGAAATTTGTATTCTAATAAGTTGTTTTATTAACTATTTTATAAGATTGTAACATTTTGTCCAAATATAAAAATTTGTATCATCAAAACATTATCAATAATTTTTAATTCAATTTAGGATCTTGATTGCACTAACAATCTTGTTTAAAAACCATATAGTAGAAGAAGAAAACAAAAAAATGAAATTTCTACTAATAACCAAATTAATATAGATAATCATCTTCTTAAACACAATTCTTGCCTAACACTCTATAATCCCAATTGGAGGAAGAAAGACCTCAAAACGTAGCACGTTTCATGATTTTCTTAAGCCAATTCTTTCCTCTTCAACATTTCTTTAAATAGTCGGTGCGTAAAATCAATGTGTCAAATGACCACATCAAAATTATTAATACAGAACACCCCCCCCCCCCAAATGAAGTTCGTAAATTGAAAGGTTAAGCTTGATTTAGTAAACCACATCCTCGTAGATTGAAGATGATGACGTAACAACCCGTCCCCACATGAAAAAATAAATAAAAGTGTACCTTATAAGAGCAAAGTTATGACCTATGAGATACTAATAACTTCCACTTTGATTTTAAGTTGATTTCGAAGTTATTAATACAGGCCAATACTTTGAACTATAGGGTATTACAAGTGGTATCAGAACCATCGCACCTTGGGTTGTGTTGAATGAGAGACTCATGCATCTCACAAGGTATAGATTCTAGGTATGCCTAACTAGGACATCAGGTGTTTAATTGGAGAGGGGGTGGTTAAGCTTAAAGTTATGAGCTATTAATAACTTCCACTATGTTTTTAAGTTGATTTTGAAGTTGAGGTGTTAGAGATGCATTATCCACAAAAGCGGAGACCAGAAACCCTACATCGATTGATTGCGTTGTTGTCATAGTGGAACAAGGAGAGGCGAGGAAAATTGAGCCTAGGAGAATAGAATGAGACACATTGATTGAACTTTAGAAATGATGCTAGGGAAACAACGAGACAATGAGTGAAAAAAAAGAATATGGGGTTGAATGAGTATGTGCGAGAAACGAAAGGAAATGAGGCACGAGTATGTGACACGTGGAATAAAAGGTTTTAGAATCATGCCAAGTGGTACAATAGTTAGTCTTTTATTAGAACGGGAAGATATTATATTAATCTCAATCACGTAATTCATAAACCCTGAATATGAAGATATTATGGTTATTTTTATTGTTAAAAGATAATTTCAAGCTTCTTATGTTTGTTACAAACAAAATCAGTGTAAAACCATCACCCCTTATACATTTCAACATGAAAATTGACAAAATTAACCTTATTTTTAATTTAGAATAACAAAATAAAAACAATGAACTTATAAAATCATAAAGAGTTATTAAAAACTAGATTTATATGCTAGATACATAATGCATTTAGTTAGATGCACTATGCATTTTCTCAGATGCACTAAATTATTAGTTGTTAGATTAAATTTTTAATAACTTAGATTTATCTCCTTATTCTTTCTAAAACAGTCGTTTCCCTTAATTATGTCTCTCTATATATGTGTTTTATATTTATATATATAAGGTTTTGATCAAATAAAAAGTATAAGAAGTAATATGAAAGTGACACGTGTCTAGTATTTCTTCTTATTTTTTCTTTATTATCCCTTGATTTTCTCCACGTACCTTTCCATGATTTGATTATATTTTTATCTTACATGATTCTCTTTCATCCGCTACATGACATGTGTCATTCTCTCCTTTTTATACTTTATACCATAAGTTTTTTTACATGATACTAACCCTATATATATATATATATATATATATATATATATATATATATATAAATATGTATGTGTGTGTGTATGTATATATATATATATATGTATGTATGTATCCCTCTTTCTATAAGGTTACCGGCCACCCCCATCTCCATCAACTATCGACCTCTAGCTACAAACATCGCCATGATCGCCATCTCTACAACATGCGCCCTCCTAATGAAAACCATCACCACTACAAACAATATACAACAACCGCCTTCGAAGCCATAAGTCAGTAATTGAGTGGGATGGATGTTGTGTGCAATGGTGTTGCCTTCCAGATGTATGTTTCAAACTTAGGGTTTAGGATTTGCTAATCGTTTTGTTCTAGGGTTTTGTTAATAATTATTTGGATAGTTGATCAATAGTTTTTTAAAGTGAAAATGATTGGTAGGCTTGATGATAAAGTTTAATTGAAAATGATATTTTTATTGTCCAATTGTTTTGATTCGTGTAATCAGATTTTGTTTTTATCATAGATCCCTTAAATATGAATAGTCCATAACTACAATGAGTTTTACAATGGAAGTATTTTACAAATAACCTCAACCTCCTGCGATAAGTTATTTCAATTAATAAAATTATCTTTTAATCGATATATTATTATCTCTTATAACTTAAAATCTATCTTATACTATGTGACACAAATAAGAGAATGTTGATTCCTTATACAAAATTAATTAGAAAACATGGTGTGATGATGTGACAAGTTTTTAGGAATTTAGGCTCATATTAAAAGTTAAGTGGGCTTTAGTTATACTTTTCTCCTTTTCTAAATTTACTAGACTATTAAATAGGCCAATTAATACCACTTTTATTGAGAAAGTTTTTGTAACTTATATCTTACTATAGTAACCTAACAATATATATGTAACTACACAAAGTAATTAGACACTAATGTTAAGCATTACTCTTAAATAACAATTACTATGTATCATTATTTTATAAACCTTTACAATTTCTTAAAGCTTGCAAATTATAAGTAAGCTATATACATTGACAAGTTTAGGTTCATAAGATTATATGATAGGTTTAATAAGAAATCCAACAAAATTGTGGTGCAATGAATAGTAATCCCACTATTTCATATTTACAACTATGTAAGTATTTGTCATAAAATTCAATTTATATTATTTTTCCTTTTTCAAAATTGCTATATATTTTTGATAAATTTTTGTAACTTATATCTTACTATAGTAACCTAACAAAATATATGTAACTACACAAAATTATTAGACATTAATGTTAATCATTACTCTTAAATATCATTTACTATCTATCATTACTTTATACCATTTTATAATTTCTTAAAGTTTGCAAATTATTAATATGTCATATATATTGACAAGTTTATATCCATAAGATTGCATGATAGTTTTAGTAAGAAATCTAACAACATAGTAATGCAATGAATAGTAATCCAACTATTTTTCATTTACAACTATATAAGTATTTGTCATAAAATTCAATTTATATCATTCTCCCTTTTTCAAAATTGCATATTTAACGATTCTTCTATTTTTTTTATCATTAATGTATAAGTAGTTTCATAACAAGTGTTCAAAAGAGTTATAATGCTAGGCTTGCGCAAAGTCACGCGTCCAATAATCCTCAGTTTTCTGGTATGTTTAATAAATGTGTGATAGATTACATACTGCAGTTTTAATAACATAATAAGCTAACAATATATATGTAACTATGCAGATGCTATTTCACGGAATGTAATAAAAAAGAATCCAACCACAATTGCAAGTAGTATCCGTAAAGTAAAACTAAATGTAAAGAAGTGAGTATAAGGTAATATGGTTTATGCTTTCTTATATTTTTTTATGTTACATCTTGAACAAAACTTTTCTATAAATGCAATCAATGCTTTTATTAAGTTTATCATGTACAATTTATAATTAGTGTATTCTATCTTTTTTTATGTTTGTTTATTTTGCTAAAGATATAAATCAAGAGAATGAAGAAATAACAATATGGTCAATATATCTTAAAATGTATTATTCCATGCTTGCACGACAACATAGGAAAGAGGAGTTACAACGTAAAAGAAAGCACACATAATTAGAAAGTACTCCGTTTATAGATGTGTCAATTGTGTATGAAAACAGTCGTCTATCTGATATGTAACTATATTAATGACAACTATTTTTCTATACACAAATTTATTTAAAATTAAATAAACAAATTAATAATACATTTATTGAGAAATAAAGAAATTTAATTGCATAATACTTTTACCAAGAAGTAACCGAATGAAAAATCAATATTGCCAATTACTCTACTCTTAACTCGACATTAATATATATATATCTCTATCTAATCTACAACTTCAGCCAACCTCCAAAGATAGTTACATTCATTCAAAAAAAAGAAGGCGCACAAGTAATTAATTAAGCTATGGACTACACTCAACAGACTGTAAGTTTTTATCAATTTTTTTCGACAAATTGCTCATGAAAAACAACATACCTCATGAAGAAATGCCATCTTCTTACGATACATTTTTTAACTAACAAACATTATTCTACTCAAAAAGCAGAAATATAAAGTCATATATCGAAGATCTTGCATGCTAGCCCGTACGAGCTTGAAACCAAGTAGTAATATATAAAAGAAATAAAATCTTGTAATATTAATTTCTATTATTATTATTCCTTTTAAGGGAGAATTTCTTCTATATCCTTCTAAAACCTATAAATTACTTATATATCCTTCTAAAATTTTAAATTACTTCTATATCCTCTCAAACTTTTAAAACTCTTATATATGTCCAATTACCTATTTTAATGTTTATTAAATTATTTACATATCAATAATCCTTATCATCAAGTTTAACTATTTATAAATTTACTATATTACCCTTGTATTATCTAAACCTAAATTGAAAAAAACCTAGTCCTAAATTGAAAAACCTAATCTTACAAGTTACAGCGATGGGTTTTTTCCCCAAATTCTCTATCCTCCAATGAAAGCAATCCTCTATCCATCCCACCAAAATTCCACTATATTTGACCAAATAAGGATGCTAATTATATAAAGCAAATCAATCGGATGAAATTTAGATTTTGAGTGTCTCGGTCATGTATAACAATTGAAGTTCAAAACCCATACACTCAAATTTGAGAAACTCAAAATCATCCCGGTTAAATGAAAACAATCGAAGTGAAAAATCGAGACAACAATAGTCGGTTCGATTACAGCCTGAGATTCACTCAATTGCAGCTTGATTCAACAAATCAGTGAGGAAAACGACATACATAGGTCTCTCGATTGAAGGCTGCGGCACAAACAGTTGTCGTCGAGATCAATGGGGAAATGAGATGCTTGTTGTCGATTGAAGTCTGCTGCAACATAAAATCATCTTCAGTGTCTCTCGATTAAAGGCTTGGGATGGATAGAGAATTGCTTCATTGGAGGATAGAGGATTTGGGGGAAAAAACCCATTGCTGTAACTTGTAATATTAGGTTTTTCAATTTAGGATAATACAAGGGTAATATAGTAAATTTATAAATAGTTAATCTTGATGATAAGGATGATTGATATGTAAATACTTTAATAAATATTAAAATAGGTAATTGGACATATATAAGAGTTTTAAAATTTTGAGATGATATAGAAGTAATTTAAAATTTTAAAATAATATATAAGTAATTTTTAAGTTTTAAAAGGATATAGAAGAAATTCTACCAAATAATGAAGCCTGCTACGTACGTACTAGCAGACTAGCAGCATCAAATAAATAGGCTTAATTGGGCCTGGAAATAATCACAAGTCACATAATCATATATGGCTTATTTTTGGGTCCTTCAGAGCTCCCATGAAATGAAACTTAATTTTTTCTATATATATTTTTTCTTTGAGATCCAATCAAAAGATCCAACTCCATCAATTCTCAATATAATATTCAGTTTCTTAATTTGCATCAAACACCACATAATATATCATTTCTAAACCTCCAACTAAAAAAATCCCCTACCCCCTGAGAGTTAATTAACCACTTATCTAGAATTTCTTGAGAAATTTTCTATATATATATAAAGTGAAGGTTTTAACTTATAATTTTGGATCATGAATTGAGAAATTAAAAGGAGAAAGAGACTTTTAATTCATGGCCGGGTTGGTTAGCAACATAACAGAAGCTAGGTTGTGGTATGACCATATATATGTGAAAGCAACCTAGCTAGCAGGCTAGTGAATTGAAGGTCTCGGCAACAAAAGGTCGCGCGCAAACTAGACCGTCGCTAGTGGTCACAATGTAGTGATGATTTGAAGGAACCATTGCAACTCTATAAAATCACCATGCATTCACCTTTTCTCAGTTGTCGCTTGCCATTAGCTAGATGACCTTTACAAATTAGTACTCATCTCGAAATTGTTTTGATAGGATCAAAACTTCACAAAACATATAAAACTAAACTCAAACTTGTAAATCTTCATTATAAACTTCATATATCGAATCTCTGTTTAAAACTTCGTATCTATGAATCACTGTGTTTACAAAACGAAAATACATATTTATAGATATCGGGAATGGCGGTTTTCAAGTGGGTCCGACCGGCGGTTACATAACCGTCGACGGTTACTATGTCGGCGGCGGCGGCCGGCGGCTTAAGGGGTGGTGGTCCACGGAGGTAGTCCATATAAACTTATAAACCTAAGTTTTACTAAATACAATAATAATACTAACACTATAAATTCTTTTTGACAATTAATTCCAACATGTTTTAGAACAACAAATTAATACTCATCTCGAAGTAATAAGTCATGCACTCATGACTCAGGCGTAGTTTGGATTGTCATTTTTGTTTGCTTTAGAATTAATTATGAAACCCCATTAACCAACAAAGATGATGATTTTGACAGATGTTCCTGATAGTGCAATAATCTTGAGGAAGCATGGGGTTCCCGGCAATCTATTTTCATGTCTAATGTTCAATGAGTTAGAAGCCTTTAACCCAAGAGACCAACTACCCTTTGCATTTGTGAGGGACTTCATGAACCCAAAGGTGAGGCTCAACATGTTTGATGTGCAAGTATTCGAACATGTGGCATCAGAGTATAGACACAACATTAAACACGGCAGCTCCATCGAGACCAACCCTCCAAGGACCAAGAGGGCTAGCCCTGCTGATTTGCTTGCTAATGGTGATAGTCGGGCCAAATGTGATAGTTACTTGGCCAAAATGTGGGGTGAATCTTAATTAATTATAAGTCTGGCATCGAGTTGATTAGTGGTGGTTATGGGCCATGCGTGAC
The DNA here is from genome assembly GCA_032274825.1 of Drosophyllum lusitanicum. NCBI lineage: Eukaryota > Viridiplantae > Streptophyta > Magnoliopsida > Caryophyllales > Drosophyllaceae > Drosophyllum > Drosophyllum lusitanicum. The sequence continues at coordinate 12,469 of JAUEJL010098434.1, forward strand.
TTGTTGTCTACGGTCGCTTGATTGATAACGAGACGTGATTTGTTCACTACACGGGTTGATTTACACATTGCTTACTTTTTTTTGTTTTATAATTTTACGCTTGTGTTACAAGAATTTTTTATAGTAATACTGTGTAAATAAAATTGTTCTAGTGTACAAATTAATTATTCCAATGTACGTATAAATTATATGTCAAAAGAAAATTGTTTCTAGTGTCAATGTGTCTAAATTTTTTGATGAAAAGTGAGGGTAAGAAAAACCATGATTGTTTTATATGATAAATTGTTGTTATGTATAAATCAATTTTTTATACAATTTACTTTTTTTAACTTGTTATTTTTTTAAAAGAGATTACCAAAAAAAAAAGTAGCAAACTCCATCCACCCTGACTCTAGTTTGTTGCATAAAGATGATGAAAAAGCAACAAATACCACACAACATGATCACAAACACATGCATATACACAACACCTCAAAAACCTCTTTCTTTTCTTCTTTCTTTGATATTCCCATAAACAAACATGAAGATAGCCCAAGGATAACAATCTTTACTTGTTTAGTATCAACAGCTTTGATCGCATACAAAAGAAAGAGCATCATAAACTCCAAAATGGTCGTCAATATTTCCATGATTTTTGAAAATGATTAATATTTGATTTGATGTGATTCTAAGTACACTTACTTGTATGAAAATATGTAATTAAATGATTGTATATATAGGTTGGACATTAAGTATATAATTAAATACTTGGTTTGATTCTAAGTACAATTACTTGTATGAAAAAATATATAATTTAATGATTGTGTGTGTCTATATATATATATATGTGAAGGTTCATTTGAGAACCGTTTTTATTGCGAGAACCGGGAGAACCAATCTTAGCCGTTCATTTTGGATAATGGAATTCATTGATGAAGAGCGTGGAGGGATTGATTGTGGCAGGGTGCATATAAGGAATTCATGGGTGGACAATCCAATTGAAGGAGGGGGAATTGGACGGCTAAGATTGGT
>JAUEJL010098456.1:0-13475 GCA_032274825.1 Drosophyllum lusitanicum
CTTACTTGTCTTGTAACCCCAACTTGATTTCTACCTTCTTGCTTCAATCCAAGCTCAAAGATGAAGAATATGGTGTTCAAACATCAAAATCTTGAGTCAAAACACACCAAGCACCAATTTTCTCCTTGATTTCTTCTTCTTCTCTTGGATTTCTCTTCTAGAACTCTCTCTACTCTCCCTCACGTTTGTTTCTCCAGAAAATGGGGGGTTTGACTCCAAGAATTGGAGTCTAGACACATATATATGTATATTTACATGTTTAGTCCTCAAGCTTTGTTTCCCTTTACATTTATTTACCAAATTCTTATATATTTATATCACACCTCCAACTAGCATCAATTAAATACAAACAAACACATAATTTTACCAATTTTCATTTAAAACTTGCATTTTAAATAGTTTTATAATTTTACAAAATTTCGGGTATTACAATGGAGGGTCTAGATTAAATGGTTCTTAATGGATAACCTTAATTAAATCAACTTATTATATGTTTAAGGTAATTAATGAGGGGTAATTTGGACATTATAACATGTACCCCAACTTTTTTTAAACTAATATATATATACCAAACGCTAAGGTTTTAGAATACAAAAATTATACCAAAATAACGAGAAAATATGCTCTTTAATTTGAGACCGGTCTTGCTATATTTTTTTAAAGAAAAAAATATCGTGTTTGCTAGGTTTTTTTCTAGCACAGGTCTCGACGGGTGCACATGTGCATATTACTAGGTTTTTTTCAACATAGGTCTCGACTGGTGCACATGTGCATATGCACAGAATAATGCACGTGTGCAACTCAGGTTTAATTTAATTATAACTTCAAATTATCACAAATTACCCCTATCATAAGCCATTTTGTTGGACTAAAAAAGTAATTCACTGAATATTTGTGAACCAAGATGCGTACGTATATTTTTCCCATCAAAAGGATCCAAAGTGCCAACAGTTACACCTTCCGATAAAGTTACATCTATCATGTGAAGAAACATATACTAAAAAATTCACACCAACAAATATTTTACCATCAATTTACAAATTCAAATTTGATGCTTTAGTGTCAAATAGCTCAAAAATATTCTCAATATTAATTAATTCAATACAAACTCAAGTGATTAATGCACTTGTTAGTCTCAGACTGAGTGCGCAACAACAAATGTTTGTAAAATGAGAGTTGAATACAAACTTAAGCTTTTTAAATTAATTACACACGCTTGTACTTTTAATATAATTCTTATTGATTATGAATCAAGAATTACCTGTATGAGAAAACGGAAATTCCTAATACAATAAAAGGTTGCAGCTAAAGTGTCTAACACATAGACAAGCTTCTCCTAAACAACTAATGTTTAAGAGGTCCAACACATGGACAAGTTGTTCTACACTTATGCAAACTCTAAAACTTTGCTTTGCTTAAAAGCTTTAAGCTTGGTTCTTTGAGAGAGATGTTCAGTGAGTATGTAGAGATTCGTGTTTTGCATGTTGTGAATGCATGTCTATTTATAGAAGTTCTTGGCAAAGATTTTGGAAGATCTTTCGAGAGATGATATGGTATTTAGAAAAGACATAACTATTATTATAAAGCAAATGGGCAAGTGGCAGTATCACTTTACTTAAGTACAAGTAGAGTGTTTGCTCTGTTTGAAAAAGTTTCCTCCTATAAACAATATAATAATATTATTTATCTTATCTTGTTATCTTGAACTCTAAATTTCCTTTTTCATGTTAGAACTTTCTTCGTCAGCCATACTTCTTCAGATTTGACTTTACTAAAGATGTAGTTGCCAGCCATGCTTTAGTACTTTAACAAATCTTCGGGATCTTTTCATCTGAGATAACTTTAACCTTTTCCAAAGGCAAATTACGATCTTGTTTGTATCTTTAGAAGATAGAAAAAGTGTGAATACATTTACAATTGAAAGATCCAAGGCATAATAAAACAATACATGTTTAGCCTTTTGACTTAATTAAAAGTTACATCATAAAATAAAGCTCATAAATAAACTGTTAAGATATATTTTATGATACCGCTTACAGAGATGTACTGAACTGACATATTAATTTGAGAAATGTTGGGATGTTCAGTGATGGATATATGTAGAGTTGTTGATGTTCAGCTAATCGAATAACTGACGCTTTGGACTTTACATATCTGAAAGACTTCGAAGTCATTAATAAGTGGACTATTGAACTTGTATGCATTTCAGATGATCTTCCATCGTTGTCTCCGGCTGAAACTCAGTACTCAGACGGGTCTTTGTCGATACTTTATTGTTTGTAACTTTTATGTCATAATTTAAACAACACATGCTTAAATTTATTCTAACTGAAGGTATGTTTTTGTTATCATTAAATCCTACACATTTTTGTGGACAAGTTTGACTATTGGACTGGAATGATTATATCCCCAACAAAATCTCCCCCTTTCGTGTTCGATATGGTTTTCGATCAAATCCAGGGACTTTAACTTTAACATATGTTCCATATAATCTCCTAGACAACCCTTCATAAAAATAAAACATTACTTAATAAATTCTATTAGCAAACAATATCTTTAATAAAAGTTACGTGTTTGACTAACCTTAATCCATTTTCATCTCTCGTCGGTTTCATTGTCTGGCACGGCATAAGTGACTTGTAGAATTCTTTGTGTAATCCACATATAACATTTAATACTAACTTGAAATACCGACTTACAGTTTCCCTAGACTGATTAAATCTCTTGACTAGTATCATATTCTTTGCATTTCGAGTAAAGGTATGTAAAAACATAGCAACTTGCTCATCGACTAAAGTTCCTCTCTACTTTCTAGCATATCACAAAATGTTGAAAACGCATGTATATTCATTCTTATGTTAACAACGCTCGTTACATCACTTTCATAAACCATCATCATCATGTTTTCACGCCTATTATAGTAACTCATCAAATATTTTGCATGTAACGTTTTTGATTCAATCGACGACACAAACGATAAGTACATATCATCCACCAATGAATCATAACGTACAAGACATAAAATACACCCATGGAAACTATTCTTTATCTCAACGGCCATCTTGCCATCTAGAAGAATGGTAGTCATCAAAATTAATAAACATGAAATCAATTTCAAGTTCATAGGCAACAATCAACAATCCAATTTCATATATTTCAAGTTCTTGGTAAGGCTAGTATATTGATGGTCAATTTAATAACACCAACACCAATACAAGACAATTTGAAGACAATTTATCTAATAAACAATTTCTTAACACTTCAAATTTCCCATTATTTGAAGACAATTTTTCTAGTGGTAACATGACAAATAGTTTCTTAACACTTCACAATCTCACCATTATTTAAAGACAATTTTCCTAACCAATCGAGACTGCCAGTATTTTGAGAGAAACATACAGAGAGAGATGGGTGGGGAGAAACACACATAGAAAGAGATACCACACACACAGAGACAGGTGGAGAGAGCAAAGAAAGAGACACACAAAAAGAAAGACAGGTGGAGAGAGACAGAGATATATACCTTATGGTTGTCAGTCAGAGACGGGGGGAGAGAAGCCCTAGCAGCGGCGGTGGTACACACGGCGAGAAGCCCTAGCAATGGCAGCCGGCGGTACACATAACAATACACACAGTGGCGAAGCCCTAGACGAAGGTGAAACCCTAGACGGGTGAAGAGAGACGAGTGACAGGATTCAAAGTTACGAACCGGACATATGAACCTCTATTCCCACCGAGAATAATGTTTTCAATTCCTCCCTTTTCTTTACATGAGAGGGAGAAATAAAAGGAGAGAATGGGAAAATAATTTTTTCTCACCTAACCTTTTCTCACATGCAAACAAACACGGGAAACATTTCCTTTTCCTTTTCTCTGTCTCCAAATCTCTACCAAACACCCCCTAAATTGCCTCTCTATGCTCGATTTGCATATCTAGAATTTAGTGTGTGGGTGTGAATGTGTGAGATAGGGTTTGTGTAGGTGATGCTAGCAATTTACATTGGATAAGGGTGTGGTGCCCTTCGATTTATACTGGATTTGTAGATCTATGTTGGTGTGTAAACGACGCTCTCTAGCCTTCTATTCTCTTTACTCGAACAAGGATACCGGAAAAGTGATGCCGATCATTTACAATGGAGGGAAACCGACAAGGGATGATGGGCCGGAGATAGTTTATATAATTTTGTTATAAATAACCAGTGTTAAGAACAATTAGTGTTTATGTATTCTGTGTTTAATTATTTTTGTTTATACCTTATAATAATAATTAACTAGGGTTAGGGATCAAAATTGAAATGTTGTAAAATGGTTGGGACCAAAAATGAAAAAAGCTAAAGGGCAAGATAGTTAATTCAAGGAAGTTAACAGACATATGTTAATCTTAACAAAGTAAGGGACTATGGGTGAAACAAAACATAAACAGTGAGGAGTTTGGGCATACCGAATGAAGCTCAGTGATGGAGAATGCTTCAAAATACGAGGTAAAAGGTTTAAATCATCCATTTAGATCTTCCTAGTCATTGCTTCAACAGAAAGCAGAGCTCTAGATGTTGCTTCAAAAATAACAAACTCTGGATCGTTCCTAGAAGATACAATGACAATGATGAACCTTGAAGGGGTGGCAAGAAGATATGAAGAAAATGATGAACTTGTAGGGTGAATTTCTTCCAATGTGTATTCAACTAGAAGAAAAGTCTAGATTTGAAAATGGTGAACTTAAAAGAATGAAATATATAAAATGACGCTCTAATATTTATAACCCATTTTATTTAATAAGCTCCAATTATTAGACTAATTTTTATCAAAAATTAAAAAGGGACTAAAATCTCTTATCACAAATCCTTAATTTAAACCCCTTTTTAAACCAAAAATGGGCTTAAATCTCTCTTTTCCTCCCCTCACCTCAAAAACCTCTTAAACATCCTTTTTTGGAATAAAGGATACGAGTTTAATAACTTTAAATGGACGAAATTTATTTTTAAGCCCGCTGATGTGCGTATAGCGTACTAGTTTTAAATTTATAAAATCCGAATTATTAAATGTAACAATACAACAAAAATAAGCAAGAGGACCTAATCGTATTATAGCATAGCTTAAATAAGTACGGGTGTCGAATACTTGGGGAACGAATATGATTTTGAATATAACTCTACTAATTAAATATTAAACTAGCAAAAACAACTAAAAAGCAAATAAAGCAAAAAAAAGAAGAGAATTTGGAATATTGCACTTTCAATAAAGAATCAAAATTTATCACTAACAACCCTATAAAACACCTTTAGCGATACAAAGAAAGCAAAAAGCAAGGAACTTGATTGGTTAAACTATCTGAACGAGTTTCTTCCCAAGATTTAATTTCACTTTTTCAAGTCAAATGATTTCAAATAAACACGTGAATGAATATTTTATTACTACATACAGATTTCTAATGTGATTAGACTCTTGGTCAAATTATCTAACCCTGTATTTATGCAATTAACTAACCCGGGTCAATGAGTCAATTTAAAGAATAATTAGTCGATTTGGTTTCAATAAGAAAGACTTAACTTTTAATGATTGTCTAAGTTCACAAATCATTCAATTAGCACACAAAGGTCATCATATGCAATTGCTCACACATTAAAGTTTCTATTTTTAGTAGTTTAGCCCTAGGATTGGTCAATCACTAGCCTAAATCATCTATTGGTCCTAGACATTCAAGATTCAAGTCTCATAAATAGATTAGTCTTCTAATTTATGAAAACTCAGATTCTAAACATCCAAAAACAGAAACTAAAACACATATGGATCTATGGTAAAGCTTCCAAGATAAATATATAGCAAAAAGCATCCAAATTTAATGAAATTTCACAAAATTTTAACAAGGTCATCTCCTCCCGGGAGGAAAAAAGAAATCTAGCCTAACATGATCATACTAACATACTGGAAATCAAACAAAAACATAGACATATGAGATTAGAATGAAAAAAACCCGATAGAAAGAATGATGCCAAGCCTTGATCTTCAATCTTTAAGCTCTAATCTTCAATCTCAAGCTTCAAGCTGCCTTGGAGTGCCTCTATAATGTTTTTAGAGGTATAATGGTGATAAAAGTCGGGTTGTAACTTCCCTAACAAATCTGGGATGTTGTTTAAATAGATAAGCTGAAACAGGGCCATTGCATTGCGATCCTGTATGGGTCACGTCGCTATTTGTGGAGTCCTTGCGTAATCCAAACTCTTTTTTTGAAAACTTGAAATTCAATCTTATGAGTTCGTGTCATGTCACGATGTATTACTTGGCGCGTTGCAATCTTGCACTTTCACGATTTGGACATAAAATTGAGATTGTAGCCCTCTGAGTCTAGTTTTCGTGACCTTTTGAATCACCTCAATCCAAGTTCGTATGAGTGAGATATGATCAAAATAGTAAAGGTGTGTCGGAGCGGACAACTTTTATAATTTCTTGTGTTTCTTCGGTTTTTTTCTCAAACTTTTCATAACCCGTCTTTTTAAGCTGAAAACCAACAATTAAAGGTATTAAGTATCTTTTGACTTATTTAAGAGAAATAACAAGCTAAAATTAAACAGATATTGCTTAAAATATGTATCAAAATTTAACGGATATTACTTAAAATATATATCTAAATATGACGATATCACTCGCTTTTTTAACAAAAACCTTTAAAACAAAGCTCTATTTGAGGGGTTTAAATAATGCTTTTGTTTTGGTGTACAAAAATCATTTGTTATATAAATATAGTTTAAATTTTGTTAATTTATTATTATAAAGTTTAATTATCACTAATTATTCAATTATATATTTGTTGCTGATCATACTTTTAACACCTTAAACCTTTAATTTTAGTAGTTATGTTATTCATTATGTTTTTATCACTCATTCCACATTTCCAACACAACCTAAATTTGTTTAAGAAACCAAATTTAAAGAACATAGATTCATTTAATTGTGATAAAGAACAAAATTGTGACAGAGAAGTGAATAACACAATGTTATTACCTTGTGATTCAAATGAATAAAAACATAAGAAGGTTGATCTAACCTTGTAGGTTAGTTCTAAGCAATCTTATAATCCTAAAATGTAGATAACATGAACAAAAAAATTGTTGCAAAGAAAACGAATTCGTAAATTCAAAATCATGACATAAAACCTATTCTTTTTCATTTTCAACATCTATAAAACCCAAGGTCTCTAACACCCTAAATTTATAAAATTATTAATTAAATCAAAACTTATTTATTTTGAGTAGGAGGCCATGTGGGCTGAACACAAGCTATGTAGGATGACACATGCCATGTAGCTTTGGATATAGGCCGTGTAGGGTTGAACAGGCCGTGTAGGGCTGAACAAGCCATGTAGGGTTGTCAGAGGCCATGGCATGGCCTCTGTTGGATCATGAGTTAATTTTTGTGTTTTAATTAAGATGTATTTTGATATGCTATCCTTATTTAGGATGATTGAGGATTCGAAGAAGCCGAAAGAAGTTGTTGGAAAGCTCTCGACTACAGATACCTCAACCTCGTACTTAGATATATTAATTACCTCTAACTATATATATAAAATACTAGAGTGAGATTTATTCATGATTGTTATTATATGTTGATATCAAGATATTAGCAACTAGGTATTTGGTGTAAAGAGATAAACACGAAATTAATAGAGATGAGTATAATTGTATATAAGAGACGAGAGACAGAGATACATAATTATGACTAAGGTTGGAGTATTATGGTATTATACTAAATGACGAGAAATAAGTATGAGTGATTAAATAAAAAACGAAAACCGGATGCATATAAGAGAGAAAAGATTGGGAAATAATATTTAATAGTTAATCATACACATTAAAGTGCAACTATAATTAATGTTGTATGGTTCATAAACTTAAGTGGTATACGAAGGTTTGGTATGTATAATTCCATAATTAAAGAGAATGATTTCTTACAGAGAGACATTTTTATAAATACATATTTATATATATTAAGAGAAAACATGGATAACTGAGAAGAGTAGTATCCTTGAGGGATACATAACAGTGTTAAAAATAAGAATTACCGTATATGTATATGTATATATTCAAATATGAGATAGTATGATAGACTATGTCTATATATATATATATATATATATATATATATATATATAAGATATGAAATGAAACGAGTAAAAGATGAAGGATTGGGTAGAGGTGATGTAAATATGTAGGAATATATACCTATACAATGATAAGATAAATCAAGAGTAACATGATAATTAGAGGTATAAATATTGCACGTATGGCTATAATTGTGATAATTATACATTGCCAATGTGAGTATGTGCGTGATGACAAAATAAGTGACACACACACACACACACACACATATATATATATATATATATAAGAGATCATATGTAGGCCTAGACGGCTACATGTGATATGTGTATTTGTGATGATGTTATTATTTTATGGTGCATCCCACGAGAAATTTATTAAAAGACAGTGGCCTGAGTGACACATGATAGCCTGAGTAGCATACAATGACCCTAGTGACATATAATAGCCTGAGTGGCATACAGTATCCTGAGTGGCACGTAATAGCTTGAGTGCCATATGATGGCCTGAGAGGCAAATTGTAAGTTATTCGAGACGTGACTTTCATTAGTTGTGTTATATGAGTGATCATATATTTGTCTAGACTATTGATACAACGTTGGCATTTCTGACATACTTTAATTAGATCACAATTACGTGTTAATTATTATCATTTCAGTGTTTTGTCGAGTTGCTCACTGGGCCTTCTAGCTCATTTCTATTGTGGTTTATTTCTTTTCAAGTGTTGTAGTAAACGAGGCTTCCATGTGGACAACACAAAGAGTTTTTGTGCAACATCAAGGGAAATTATTTTTATAAAATACTTGAGCCGATTGTTACCCTTTTTATATAGTAATATTGGAAAATTGTTTTATTAGAATTTTTATGTTGCACGTTTAAAAAGAACGCGTGTTACAAGATCTATACAGATTTGTTTTTCGGTCTTTAAATTGAAAGGAAGAGGCGTGATGGGTAGCACTTGTACTGGGTAGCTAGCGGTACTTGCTCACCGAGAAAAAGAAGGTGAAAACGGGGGTGGTTCGGAGGGGGAGAGACAGAGAGAAGGTGAAATGGATGATTTTAAAAATATTTTCTTCACAAATCACAACATATGTTCACAAATTCACAAGTAAACTATTCAATTGAACTATTGAAGAAGAAACAATTCAAAATTATTTTGTTTAATTCATCATAGAAGTGTGACATCGGAGACATCATGAGTGACTTACTCTAAGTTTTTGGGGTTTAATCTGAATGGGATACTTTTTTGGGCAAGAAGAGGATGAGAAAGCCAACCCACGAGCCATTTGTGAATGTGTTTTTCGACAAGCTCATTTACATGTGCAAAGCATATATTTCTTTATAGCGATGAAGGTATGCGTTTCTTTCCTTATACAATGATATGAGTAAGGTCAAATTCTTTCTTTTGGACTTGAAGGATATCATGTGTTTAAATTGAAAGAGTTTTGTTGTATGCTAACATCTTTGAGTTTATATTGAGACAGTTTTGCTGTACGTCCACAACCGGCCTTGAGTTCATTTTTAGTCACTTTGATGTTTGTAAGAATCAAGGCAGTCCAAACTTGTGTATGTATCAATTTTTTGAGCACATGGAATGAAAACCATTTTATTTCAAAAAAAAAAACAGAGACCTAAGAGTTAAACTATTAACAATCTGAAGAAACCTAAATGGATTGGAGTAAATTGAGTTACCAAGAACAATTCCACTATGATATATATATCAAGGATTGGACTAAAAACAATTCCATTATTATATGTATCACTTTAATGTTGATCCCCTTCATTCCTAGCATCTAGAATACTGTTCTTATAATAGGAATCAAACCTTTGAATGGTCTTTGTAAATCCCCGTTTTTCTTACATATAATCAGAGTAGAGTAACCAAACCATTTATATAGAATTTGAGACGAGGCCCGTACCTGAACTATACATCATAAGTACAGTGCTTGAAATAAAATAATGTTGTTGAGATTTAAGCTGTAAAGTGATATAAATGATAAAACTATTTGTAAACATCAATGCGGAAAAATATCTTTAATCATGAGCTGCCTTCACTGCGCCGGAGCCTTACCATGGTCTTGTCTTGAAAAGATAAACACACAACAATAAATATAAAGTTTAGCGAGCACACCTACTTGCACGCCACACTAGGCATGTACGAGTTACCTCACATACAAATGATTCACTATATTCAATTCAAATCATACCGAAGCAGTGCACCGACAACGATTTAACTCATTTGGGATCATAGTTGATTACCCAAGGCACACCAGGGTTTTACGTCTTTTTTGTGTCAGAGTTGTGTTTCACTCCATTTACACAACCCTTCACTTCACATTATCAGCACATTAGTTACTCTTTCAAATAATAATAACAAGCACATTTCACATTAGAATAATGAACAAGTTACCTTGTTGCAGCACAAGCAATAACAATAGTAAATTTCAGGAACGTATCCGGAAGATTCGCGTCTACCGGTAGTCACCTACAATTAAGGTTTCCACAATATTAATCATTAACTAGGGCTACATACCCTATTCACACCGACACTCTATGAAAACCCTCAAAATTCAAAGCCCTAGCCTCAGATGGTGATTCCAAATACCAAATGGCATATGGCAGTTGCTACTTACTCATTAGGAGAATTAAGTGTTGGAAGTGCACTTGGCGATCTAGTGCTTGATGGTAGCGATCCATTAAGTTTCACAACTTGGTGATTGAGGAGTCCTAATTGGGACTTAAATCAACTTGACTTGGTCATTCATATATACACTTCATTTGGGGTTGGCGATTCATGACATGAGTACTTCACCGTTCTAAGAACATACAGTCAATGGGTTTAGACTCAATATCATCCAAAACTTAACCAAATCACATGATTCTTGTTACAATGTATTCTAAACACAATTTAATCAAACCCTACCAAGTTAATTTCATTTTCATCGGGTTTTAATGGGTTATCACTCAATTATTGTTCTCGGTTCCTCTCGCACTTACGAACACCACAGAACCAAATCAAAACCTTATGATTCATTAATAAAAAACTATGAAATCGATACCTAAATGACCATAATGGTACAAGGAAGTTTACCCGATGATTATGTAGCAAATCCCAGATGTTTTGATGTGAATTTGGCACCCCTTTCCCTCGTCGAGCTCACGGTACACACACAAAACAATACTCACAATTTTGCAAAATGGCTGAACAAGCAATCTTGTGCCTTGTGCCCTGTGCCCTAATTTGGGTTTAAATGCCCTTTCCTTCTTTCCAAATAGTCACAATTAGTCCCTCTACTCAAGGATTATAACTTAAAATACTAAAAATAAAGAATGAACAAAACCAATCATTATTATTATTAAAATATTAATACATTTGAAATATAGGTATTAGAGTCTTAGTATGGGGTTGAGGTGAGGGGTGGCGACATAGCTGAGTGGAGGGGCGGCAATGTGACGAGGGAAGGCCGGCTGTTAAATAAGTAGATGCCGTTTGTTTAATGAGGGGAGGGGAGGGGCGATGGAGAGTCGACTAAGGAGAGGGCAGAGACATAGAGATGCAGAGGCTAGCCCTAATTGTAATTGTTTGTTTCATTTCGTAAAAGCAGAGATAATTTGATAAAGGAACGATGAGATGGGCCTATTCTTTTGTTCTCTTGGGCCAAGGAGGGCCTATTCTTTTGTTCTCTTGGGCCAAGGAGGTGTGGAGACAGGGCCCGGGATGGTAATTTAGTAGGGGCCTATAAACACATTCAAATGTTTTCAAGGTCCATTGGCAATGCTACAGGAGCAACTCCCCCGCACTGTTTTACATAACGTGGCTCTGCCACTGCCGTTTGCCATTGTGAAATTGGTGGTGACATAGAGATGAAAGAGGAAGGATGTTTGGAAACGAAAATAAAGATGAAATTACTAAAATATCTTTGTGTGCTTCCATACCGTTAGAACATAAAATTGTGTCAATTTATATTTTAGTACGTCAAGTTTGATATTTTTTTTATATTAGTCAGAGTACAAGGTATGTTTAGTAAATACACTTTATGGGTATATATACTTGTCTACAAACTCTAATAAACCAAGTATTCATAATTTCATTTTTATCATATTGCATGTTCTCCTCTTTCACGTTTATACATATCATAGAGAACTCATATCTTTATATACATTGAAACTTGATACAATTGAGATCATACACGTACAAGTATCCTTAATGAGTTACCATTTAAAGCTAATTTCTATTAGTCAATAGGATTAACACACTAACAAAATATAAACTACAATAACCATCTTTATAATTTATGATCTAAAATTACTACCAAATCGGCCATATTTGTAATCTTCTCTAAAAAGTATGATTCAATTTAAGTGATTCAAATATCATATTCGTTGTTAATAAAACAAATTAACAAAGAATTGGAAGTAGTGACAAAAAGTTGGATTTATCATGTAGGCCATGTATGTTTTGGATTTTAAAGGGTCATAATCAATATATAATAGAAATTAAAGGGTGAGTAGTATTCATCCTTAGCTAGTTGTTAATTACTACATTCTTTAGCAAATTAAATATATTAACTAAAGCAAACGATGGCATCTGCCACCGTCTCCCACCGCCTTGCCTCTGCCGTCTCTCTTAACACCTGCTCCGTTCAACAACCACGAGCCACCGCTCAAAGACTTCACGCCGTCTTCCACTTTACAGGCATATTAGCAATCTTGTACTACAGATTCACCACCCTAATCCACGGTGACCACGTACCCACCCTACCATGGTCTCTGGTCACAGCCGCCGAGGTCATCTTCTCCGTCATATGGCTCCTAACACAAGCCTTCCGGTGGCGGCCCGTTGCTCGAACAGTCTCCCTTCAAAACCTCCCTGATGAAGATGATAAGTTGCCTAAAGTTGACGTGTTCATATGCACTGCGGACCCTAGTAAGGAACCGACGTTGGAGGTGATGAATACAGTTTTGTCGGCTATGGGACTTGAATACCCGGCAGATAAACTGGCGGTGTATTTGTCAGATGACGGTGGTGCACCGTCAACGCTTTATGCTTTGAAGGAAGCGTGTTCGTTTGCAAAGACTTGGTTGCCGTTTTGTAGGAAATATGGAATCAAAAGTAGGTGCCCAGAATGGTTTTTCTCTACGTATGGACATGATGAATTGCTTTTTAGAAGTGATGAATTTGAAGCCGATGAAGAGAATATGAAGGTGACTATATATATATTAATTTTCTTTTATATATATATATATATATGAGAACGGTTCAAACGAGAACTGTTTAGGGGAGGGTTTAAACGAGAACTCCTTTTCGTACGAGAACTGCGAGAATCAATCTTGGCCGTTCATTTTGGATAATGGAATTCATGGATGAAGAGCGTGGGG
>JAUEJL010098467.1:0-13475 GCA_032274825.1 Drosophyllum lusitanicum
GGGAAGTGGGAACTGGCTTAAATAAAGCTTTGACAATCTTGAACTGTAGGTCTAATTTTACATCGCTAGGCTCAAGAATGACGATATGTAACTAAGTTATTATAGAAAATCAGGAATAAGAAGCGATTCTGGAAGAGGCAGCCTGCATTGGAGCATGATGATTGTGTTGATCAGTTCTAGAAATGAAATTGGAGACATATCTGTGGGATTCCCAGATTGTTTTGGTAGTCCTTGAGAGGAACACAATGATTACTGAGGTTTATAGTGATCCAGGAGTTAAATTATGAAATAGTGACCAATGATTTTGTATGTAAACTAATGCTTAGAGGGAGTGTTGGTTATCCCCAACTGCGTTCCAGACAGGCAAGGCACATGAGTCAAATTTTCCTAATGGTTATTAAATTGAGGGGGAGTATGTCAAATTTTAGTTTTGATCAGATATTATCAGCCAACCTTGTGTTAAAAATGCTTAAAGCAACTCATCAGCTTAAGGGGTGGCTTCGTCCGGTTTCTTTTTGTCATTTGTAGTTCTTTAAAAGAAATTCGTTGCAAGCTGATTAATCATAGTCATTTAAATTATTCAAAGAAGAAGCTGAAAGAAGTGCTGAAGCCTTGTGTGGAATCAAATCGTCAGAAGTAGATCAGTCCAGAAGGAAGACTTAGTCTCTTAAAGCTATAACAAATGGCTTCATTGAGTTGGCAAAGATCACATAAATCATTTCTTCTTGGATCTCACACTGAAAGATGATTTGAGAAATTAAATCTCGTACAAGATCAATGCAATTTCTGATATCTCATGATGACTTGATGATAAATCGTTTTAGAAGTAGACTATCATCTAATGGAGCTGGATTTGCATGTAATGAATTGCGGGCTTGTATTTAATGGAGGTGGATGAAAGAGTGTCTCCTGTAACAAAAAGAAGAATTGACACAGCCTCTCTGAAAAAGTACTACTAAAGCAGTATACAAACCCATCGAGAAGAAGACACGTGACATGCTTGTTAGAGGCATTAAAGGTTTCATCCGAGAATAAGAGAATTAATACTCCTTGATCAAGTCTCATTAAAGTTGTCATTTTGACTACTTATTAGAAAGTGAGCATTAACTGTCAGCAAAAGGTCAACTTTTAGCGTTTGTGTCGAAACTGAACTGGCCGGAGAGTGAGTGATCTTTAATTTGTCATTTAATGGAGATAGTTTAGGATAGATTTTGTCTTTCCTGTATTCTGCAACTCCTGTATTCCGCAACCATCTTCGTAATTCTTATTGATTCCTCAGCAATAGAATCAAACATTCCTTTTACAGATTTTAGGAGTTTTCTTTTGGAACTTTCAGGAAGACATCTTGTTTTCAATACCCTTAAAAAAGAAGCCTTTTAAAATGTTATGTGTTTTATACATAGTAGTAAAGATTGAGAAATGAATAATTGTTTCAACATTACTAATAAATGTTCATTTTCCAGGTTAATTGGACTGAAGAATATATTTGCAAGGCAACTACCTAACATGCCAAAGGAATACATTGTACGTCTTGTGATGGATAGGTATGCACTATATTATTTCTTTAATTAGGAAATAAGTTTACTAATGTGAGTTACATTTATGGAGGGAGACCATTTGAAACAGTAAAATCATAGAATTGGTGGCACTACACCATTGACTTTGTTATAGGAAAAGGTTACATAGGACTACAAATAAATTTTTGGAGGAATGTGGTGTCATATGATGTGGCTTTATTTTACATCTTGATTTCAATATGCCCCATAGGAGAAGTCAGAGTTCTAGTCCCATGGGTAGAGCACTGTTTAAGCATCACCTGATGGCTTCCCAGGTAGAGCACTTGCCTCCCGTAAAGGAGGTCAAGAGTTCTAGTCCCATGGGAATTTAATCAGGGATGATGAGGGGATGCTTTAGGAAAGGCCACGGGTATACCGGTTAGGTCATGTACATCTAAGTCAAAGGCTCGGCGGCGTCCCCTGGGTAACCTAAACAGGGAACACCTTCGGTTTTACTTCAATATGCTTTTTAAGAGCATACAATAGGGTATGTTTGGTAGGATGAACTGGAAATAAAGGAAGGTAAGCGCGAACATTGTAATGGAATTGCTCATTACCATTCCATAGTTATGTGTAATGGTGTCATTGATGCATGTTGTTTGGTAGGTAGAAGTATAATAGACTTCTCCAATAAAATTAATGAGTAATGACAAGAATGTCCTCCCATGCAAAATGCATATGACCTATACTTTTGCTGGCATTACCCCTATTAGAGATTCTATGTCCGATTGCTATAAAATATAAGTACATGTTAACGTAACAAATAAGTACATTTATCTCCTTACTGTTGATAAATGATACATGGATCAATGCTTCTTTAGCAAAGAAATTTAAAAGGTAGTCCATAAAAGATGTTATCTTGTTTGCTCTACACAAGTTATGAAAATATCGTGTGCTCCCCTTATGCTTTTTCTTGTTATTTATTTATCTCGAGGATAATGTTTGCAGGTGTTTGAGCATCTATTTCTTTTCTGTGATCCTTGCCAAACATATGTCCCAATAATGAGGAAATTATTTCCTTCCCATTTTGCAGCTTTCTGATGTACATAGAACCCCCCACCCCCCAAAAAAAAGAAGTAAAATAAAGTAAAATTTTATTATCAATCACTTGACATTGTTTAAATAAAAGCATACGGTGACACTCTGGTCTTCACAAGCCTAATAAGAGTATTACTACCAATTTTTAATTCGAGTACGTCACAAGATTTGACTGTTGTGAACGATTTAGCACATAATAACCCCGGCAAATTAGCGAAAAGTCTGGTACTTTAAGAATCTAGATCATATATAAATGTTTTTAAAAGAAGAAAGGTTTTTACTAAACCAAAGACCAACACATTCCACGTAGCGAGTCACATATCTCGACTTAATTATTAAACAAATTAAGAATAAAGAATTAATTGCGTATTTGACAAGTTAATTAAAGATCCTATATTCAAGAACATCAAATTCATAACCATATTTAAATAAAAGATATTCATTAACCATCATTAGGAAAAAGAAAACTAAACAAACAAGGCTAAACAAAATCGTTGTCGCAAATTCAACCCCACGAGAAACAAATAGTTCAACACATAGACATGTTTGACTAAGAGTCCAGAAGAAATTAAACCAACAACCGAAATATTGAAAGCCAGATCTTTGATCGGATTGATGTTCTTTGTATCCTTTCTAGAATCCTCACTCTAAAGCTCTGTTCTTGATCAAGACATATTCACAGATCTTGAACTGCTCTCATATGATAAAATTGATTTAGAACCAATCTAAGCAATTTATAATAGAGATCAGTGTTGAAAAACTCAGATTCAAAGGTTTAGTACTCGGTGAGTAATCAGGGCTTGGTGGGTGACCTTGCTGAGTTGAGATGAATCGGACTCGATAAATGGTCATAGTCATACCAGGGCGACTTGTTCCATAAATTTTTTTGTTTAATTTAAATCCTAATGAATGCCAACCTATATTGTCAACTACCTAGTCTCCTCATTCCTAATTTTCATTTAAATGCCCTTGATAAATACCCACTTTCCTCGGTTCCCATAAGTGTGGGCTAAATACCCACCTTCCTCAAGTCATGAGCTGACAACTATGTTTAAGTTTGAGTACCTTTTTTTTATGATCCTTCATCCTATGAATATGTCATACCTAGGCCAATTACTCGCTACACCCCTATCGTCCGTTCAAGCACGGCCTAGTGAGTTTTACAACATTGACAGAGATAAACGGAAGTTTGAAGAATAGAAAAGTTGAATTGAAACAAGAACGAAGCAGATTAGATCCTCACGCTTTTCTCCTATCAAATCTACCTAAAACCTAACTTGGGGTTGCTAGTATCACCCTATGTCAGCCTCCTGCCTCAAAGTGAAATACGATACAAATTTATCTCCTCTAAAATCTGCAGCAAAAAACATATTTATAGGCAACTTACCAACTGAGCATGGCTGTGTTGCTACATTGCAGCAATGGAAACACCGCTTAAGCATTGGCTTGTCAGGCGATATTTGGTGGAGCACTGGAGCACGATTTCAGAGTTCACCTTGCTTCTGACCGTGTTTGGATTTTGACTTTGACCTTTTCTTTAGTCAAACCTCGTTCATTACCTTTTATAACAAATTTAACCCATAAATGAGCTTTTTTTTCATAAAAGTTATAAAAGGTGTGATATCAGACATTGAAATATGTATAAAAGGGACAATGAAATATGTATAGATGGAAGAATTTTCATATATAGCTATTATTCCTGCATATATGTGGTATTGATGATTGATTAGACAGTTCTGTTCAGAATCAAAAGTTGTGTCATGTTTCAGTCAATATTGGGAGCAGGAACTGAATAATGTTTATGTCTGCAACTGGTGCTCAACCTACTTTTTTACATGGTTCTCATGTAGCAAAGCTAAAATGCTAGGTGTATTTGCAAATTAGAGTTATATCACCATCAGCTTCAGAATATCTCAGTTTTTTGACAATTTCTCGTGTATTTTCTCCTTGTTTGATCATATTCACCTGTTCATAGTTCTCTCTCTTTTGTGAAAAATAAGTTCTAGATGAATGAAAAAGAAGAGGAACTAGTAACTTAATTCACCATTTGTGAAAAAGTACCTTTTACTTTTACTGCAAGACTAAGTGAAAAACAAGCAAGTTCACATGCAAGTAGCTGATAAGATGAATCTGAAAGCTCAATCTTGACAAAACATTGTGCAGCATACATTTTTAATACGTCAAATTTAATTGACTTTTGTCGTCTAAAATTTGAGAGTTAATGGTGTTCTAATAGATCTTTACATACGTTGCTAGAGTTTCAAAGCTTATGAGGTCCTTAAATGATTATGTAATAGTTTATATGATGTTTCAAAACTTTGAGTGTTATAGTAATATTTCAACTGTTGGAGTACCCTAAATGATTATGAAATATTTCTACTGATGCAGAGGCCACAAATCAGTAATGGTTATCAGACGCAACACAGTTGTTGGTGGCATTACATACCGCCCTTATGTCAGGTAGAAACACTAAATGTATGACCCGATTTACTTTTTTTGTTTTCTATTTCAAAATATTACATTCTGAACATAGGTTGGATTATTGCTTGGTGTTTATGTACCTAATCTTTTTTGTTGTATATACTCTTAAGTCTTGTCACATAATTAGGGCTATCAAAAGAATATTACACTACAGACAATTTTGTGTTTTAGTAATGTATTTGTGAGGTTTTAATGTTAAGTCGCTAAAATCTTCTGTTAGGGATATGCTCTCATTACTTTTTTTAATCTGTTTATGACTTGGTTGTTATTGTTTATACGATATGTTAGCCAAAAGTTTGGAGAGATTGCGTTTTGTGCAATCACATCAGACGAGCAAGTAAAGGGTTACGGCACTAGACTGATGAATCATTTAAAACAGCATGCACGAGATGTGGACGGGCTTACACATTTCCTAACGTATGCAGACAACAATGCCGTTGGATATTTTAATAAACAGGTTAGAGAATTTTTAGCTGTTTCTAATACATTTTCTTTTGCAAAGTAGACATGTCTGTTCAGTAATATGTTGCCTTGCATGTTTAAAACGTCCTTCGCCCAGAAATTTTTTGGTCTAAATTGTCTGTTGAAGACACTAACAAGGTTGATCTTTTCTTCCCTGTACAAGTGTCAAAATTTTATTGAACTAATTAAATATACTATAAACACTATATCTATTACCTTTGAGCTTTTGTGTTCCGCTTCACCATTAACCTAGCATAGCAATTAAATTTTTTTAGTGAACTAACTAAAACATCTACTTCCATTTGTAGGGTTTTACAAAAGATATTTTCTTGGAGAAAGAACGATGGCATGGGTATGTATACGTGAATATTTGGAAGCCTAAAAACCACCTTATGCTGCTGTATTATAATTCATATGTCGTCTCTCTCTCTCTCTCCATTATATTTAATTTTTTTTTATCTAAAGTACGTGGTACTTCGTTTCTATTTCAGATAGTATATATGCTTCTAATTGACTCCCTTTAATTTGGTTAATGGTTTTCACTCAGTTTGAAATGGGGGGTAAAATAGTAACTTTAAATTTCTTAAAATTAAGAGATTAGACAATGAATCAAATGCTTTATAATGTAGTATGTATGTGTATTTTCTTTTCTACTTCAAGATGTTAATAATGATCTTTGTATATTTTAGGTATATAAAAGATTATGATGGAGGGATTCTTATGGAATGTAAAATTGATCCAAAGCTTCCATACACTGATTTATCAACCATGATTCACCGTCAGAGGCAGGTAAAAGTTATCAAGCATGAATGGTGCTGCAATTGCCTTTAATATGTAACATCATAGATTCATAGGTGGGGTTTGATTTTACTAGTCTAATTCATAAAATCTTTGGGGTTCCCAAGTCTATACAGATTCTTGGTTTACCTGAAATTTTGTTGCTGTCTTAAAAAATTTTCTTGATCAAAATGGTATATGAAGGTTGTTAAAGAAACACAGAACAGCAGAAAATCAGTTCTTTTTTAGCTTGCCAATATGTACAATTAACTTCATGAAATATATTATACCATTTTGTGTTTCAGGCAATTGATGAGAAAATAAGAGAGCTCTCAAATTGTCACATTGTCTACCCTGGTATTGATTTCCAAAAGGTAAGCTCATGGTCGCTTGCCTCCTTACCATCTGGAAGCCACATTTTTTGGCTCTTTGACGGAAGTAAAATGTTAGACCCCTTAACCATTATCAAGTGATGATAATTTCCCGAAATCAAATATTATTTTGTTGTGGTTCTTACATATAATTAATGTCATGTATAATGCATCTTAAGATCAGAACTAAATCTTGTTCTTTTCTCAATGATGATGCTTACGTATCTATATTATTTAGCGACTCGAGTGTGCAAATGCAGGTATACTAGATCTACATAACAAATTAACAATCAAACAGATATGGCAATCATGTGTCAAAATTCATTCTGATAATTATATGTAGGAATTCATATGATGTACAATATGGTCAAGATATCATGATTATCATCTTATTGGTCGACCTAATCTTGGAAACTTGTTTTCCAGAAGGAAGCTGGAATTCCGAAAAGAATCTGTAAACTTGAAGATATTCCTGGTTTAAGTAAGTTCTTTGTCCCCGCCCGTAATAACAACTTGCTAAATACGCCCCTAATGTTTTGTTAGTTCGAGTGACATTTTTGAACTTTTTGTTCTCTTGTTCTACTTATATTATATGTCAGTTCGTCTTTTGTTTCCTTAAAGAAAGGTCTCCAATTTAACCATAAAAAGAAAAAAACTAATTTGAATGTATAAAAAGAAAATTTGAAAATATCAAATAGCAATGGTGGTTTATCTGTAATCAATTCTGACACCCACATTCACCAAGTGATGGAGTTTCTTTATTTTTTCTTTCAAAGGATGTCCCTTTTCTGATACAAGAACCATCTGCTATCTATTGTTCTTGGAGGATGCAATTTAGACTTGTTTACGGAGTAATGGGTCAATTTTGCTATGTTTATCTCTAACAGGTCAAACACATTATATAAAAAAGATTAATTTAACAGAAAATAGGTCAAATGTGTTGAATGGGTTGAAAGTCCGCACCAAATAGTATTTTTAGTGCATAAAATCTGCAAATTAACTTTATTAAATTTTTTTGGAATATTACTGAACTAATATTCCTTTTGTAATCTCGTTTTACACATTAATAATTTGTAAACAGTATAAATAAATTAAATTTTGGACAAAGAGTGTTTTGAGTCAACCCAACTCCTTTTTTGAACCGTACCTTTTGACCTGTTACCCTACACGGCATTATGCCGCCTCTGTTTTTCCTGAATTTAAACATCATAAATCTTGTACCTCAGTTGTAGTTTATTTGGTAATAAAATTTCTCAGTATTATTTTTATTGTTCTGTTATACCTTGTAAGATAATTATTGAATTTAAATTGCAGGGGAAGCTGGGTGGACTCCTGATCAATGGGGACATTCTCGTTTTAAATTTGTGAATGCTTCTCCAGATGGTACCTCAAATCAAAAGTTGACTGGGTTCATGCGTTCAATTCTAAAGGCAAGTTTATATAGATCAGCCCATTCCAACCCATTAATGCGAAAATGGACGAAACTATTTAGAATTACTCATAGCTTACACAAATGCTTACAGCCTCCTAAATTGCCCTACTAAGAAGTTGGATCACTACTGTAGTAATAGTTTGTAAATATGTCACATATTAAGTTCAAAAGACAAAAAAAAAAAAAAACGTCAGGTCAAGTCAACCCTACAATCTACATGTTATGTCTCATTACTCAACCTGCCCATTTTGCAAACTACAATTTCAGTGTGTGCCTCTAATCTTATTTGAGAGAATTTCTTGTGAGCAGGCTATGCATGATCACGCTGATTCTTGGCCTTTTAAGGAACCTGTTGATGTCCGTGATGTTCCGGATTATTATGACATCATTAGAGATCCCATGGGTAACTGCTATTCCATTATCCAGTAAACACACACACATTTCAACCAGACATTTGATCTGTGTACTTTGTTCCCAATAATTGTATTCGCTAATTATTGTTCCATCAATTCGTAAAAATCATAACATTTTTCTTTTTATGATGTTGGCTTATAGTCACACCATTTCTTTCAGGGTCGTTTTAAAAGAAATAAATCATATCGGATCAATATCGCAAGTTTCCTCTAATCACACCAATAACATTACCCAATTTTGCTCTACGTGTAGGTAGAGAGACTACTTCCAGAAATAAGTTTCCTCTAATGAATCATTTTAACTGTTTATAGATCTTAAAACCATGTCAAGACGAGTGGAATCAGAACAGTATTATGTTACACTTGAGATGTTTGTTGCTGACGCAAGAAGGATGTTTGCCAATGCTCGAACCTATAATTCTCCAGAAACTATTTACTTCAAATGTTCCACCAGGTATTCATTTTATTCCAGATTTGCCTTTTATTTGTCTGTTTGTGTGACTGGATAGGTGTTTATTCCTCTTTTCCAAGCATGTAATTTAGAGGTTGTAACGTTGATCCTTTTGACTTATGAGGATGGATCGATTTGGGTTGTCTTTATCTCAGATGGGTCAACTATAAAGATTTTAGCTAAAAAAGGGAACATTATAACAGTTGGAAGTCGCCAAAAGTTTTTTGCTTTTTACTTCTTTTTCTTAATGCATACAACCTTCAAAGATTTAGCTGTTTGTTTTTGAAGACATAAGATGTCTTATGTCTTATTTCATGTTTCTAGGAGAAAACGTGGTTTAGAAGCTCTTAAGTCTGGGAAGAAAAGATGTGGTTTTTTGTTTCTTACGATAAACAAAAATAAGATAAAGGAAGGTCTTATGTCCGTGGAAAAACAAACAAGCTTATTTGAAACATTTGCTTGCCTGCTGGCGTTTCCTTAAAAAACAAACAAGCTTATTCGAAATGTCCTTCCGCCCGCAAACGTTGCTTTAAAATAAGACCTTATTTTAGAACACAAACAAAGCCTTCGATT
Source organism: Drosophyllum lusitanicum (assembly GCA_032274825.1). Lineage (NCBI taxonomy): Eukaryota > Viridiplantae > Streptophyta > Magnoliopsida > Caryophyllales > Drosophyllaceae > Drosophyllum > Drosophyllum lusitanicum. Next base: position 9,555 of record JAUEJL010098467.1, read on the forward strand.
GGTATTAGAATAATATTGTTTTTGAAACATAATTAACATAACTTTTTCTTAAGAAAATTTGGAAAATGAACAAGTATTTGCAGGGCCAGGGCCTGGGCCTGCCCTGGTTGGTTCTGCATGTGCCAACTAAACACCCGTTACCCGACCAGCCCATATTGCCCACCTATATATTATTCATTCTAATGTCTCTAAAGAGCTGTAAGTTTCTGTGCAGGCTAGAAGCATTCTTTTCGAGTAGAGTTCATTCAGGCATGCAATCTTTTCTGAAAATTCAGCAATAAGAAACGTGAATCAATATATTCAGTGGCGATGTTGTGAATTTGTTATGTTATATTGCAATGTAATTGATATAGGATATGGCGCTATAGATGCACAGACACTGGTCCTGAAAAGATAGACCAGTTTAGGTGTAGGTTCAGAAGTACAACAAAAGATTGGGTTTGGACCGGTAGATCCATTGGTCCAGGATGGCTATGTGTTAGCTGGGTCAAGGCAGGTGGTCGGACCAGGCTAGACAGTTTCTGACCCATAACTCCACAAGTTTATTAGCGTTCTAAGGTAGCAATGGTCGATTTTCTAATTATTTTACATGTAGTTTTGTTGTAAGCTTTCTTAAAGAAAAAATAAAATTAAAAAAAGATTATTCAGAACTAGCAATTTTTATTTTCTGCTTGCAAAGATTTCAACATAAAACGTAATCTTATTTCAAAAGGTTACAGTTGCTGAACGCACTTTTTGTATGGATTACCTGAAGAGAGCTATGCAGTTATTTCAGTTAAAAATCAAATATTGGTCAAGGATCGAGATTTGAAATAGCGGTTATCGTGGTGAGATATCGGATTTTTATATTATGTAGAACATATATATAATCAAAATCATAAATAATTAAATAAAAAGCATAGAACTCCAAGTTAAAATCATACAAGAAGAAAGGAGACTGTCATATAGAAAAAAGAAAGGGAGCATCTGTTTGTCGCTTGGCTCGTACAAGAACAAAAGAAGGAAGGGAAAGGTATGTTAATTAGGTTTTAGGTTGAGAAATGGGCTATTAAAGTGAACAGAAGAAAATCTTAGTTAATCTTGGCGAGATTATTGGTTTTGATATTTACAATCGAGCTTTTCAACTAATATTTTCCCTATGTCTGAGAATCGTGATTAACTGCACAGGAAGAGTGTAGATTGCTTGAACTTATGGGAGGGAGGGTGAGATTCAGGGAAGTGAAATGGTTGTTTGGGGACTATTTACAAAGGTTATCAACCATGGAAGACTCATGAATTATTATTTCTGGGTCATGTATATATATATACGAGATATCTTGAGTTGAATTGAATATTTTTCTTTTATTAGAGTACTATGAATTTCAATTAAGGATAATCCAATACTGTTTTGTAATGTATATATAAATTGGAGTTAGCTTATTCGGTTTAAGGCCCCCAAAAACCGTTATTTTAGTATTCATAACCGTAAAAATTGGTTACAATGGATATATATTATCTTGAAAACAGTTACATAGATGGCTCAATGTCATCATCAAATGTTGAACAAATGAAGTCAACTTCAGCGAGTGTTGTATAGACTCAATAAAAGCTGGTCAGCAACTTTAGCGCCTAGCTTTAATGTGCAGCTTCAGCAGCACCAGTTAGCGCTTAGCTTTGAAAAAGAGTCGAGTTATCTTTATAATGATAAACTTAATGAAATTACAGGAAAATGAAGTATATATGCAGTGATAGGGTAACTAAGTTGACTAACAAGCTAAATCAACTAGCTAACTACATCTTGTTACATTTCACAAAGTTGTGTATTAAAAGTGCATGTGACTTAGATTTTGTTTGCATAGGGGATGTTGATATTTTAGTGCAATGTAGGGATTTAGACTAAACTTAGCAACCAGCCAGGGTGGTGTGGAGTGCATTACCGTTCAATTCTTAGCAATCCTAGATTTAAAAAACAGCGGAGGTCGAGGGGGTTGCGCCCTCTCATGGGCTCCTATGGGCAACGCCATGGACGGGGTCCAAAGGGCAGCATGCTCAGTTGAGTGTTGAGTTAATAGGGTTGCGCCTTCTCGCGTCAGTCGGTTTTGGTTTTATAGGACATGTTAGATGAGTTAATACAAATTTGGCTTAACAAAAAAATTAATCGGGCTGGGTTACATGGGTCTTTAAAAAGTAGTTCACTTATATCCCGACACTATTAAGCTTCGTGTTAGTCGAGTTTGGGTTTATCGGGTTTATGGGGCCAAGTTAGTCGGATTAACAAAATTTTAATCAGGTTAGCCCGAACCCGGATAGAACATGAAAATTAACCTGAAACCCGACTCTATATGTAGTTCTGGTTTGTTAGGTCAATATGTTGAACCATTTTAGACCCTATTATACCATAAGCTAGTTTGGTTTCGGGTACGGTCGATTTAGGGGGGGTGGTCACATTTCAATTCTATGACAAGTAACCAAACAAAGTTATTAAGGAATTGAATTCACATTTCAAATTCTTAAGTATTCCAATTCCATTTCTCGGCATTGCAGCGAACCAAACACCCCTAAGTATTTAAAATTCATGTTGTTGAGATGCATTTGAAAATAGTTGTTACACATAAGCCATGTATCTTCCAATTAAGCCTTCATGCTTCTTTCATTTTCTTCTTACTCTGAGAATGTGTTTGGTTTGTTTAAATCTCATGAGATGCAGTGGAATTATAATCACATTTCATCATATTTTGTGTCTGGTTAGAAAAAGAGAGGCAAAGGACTTAGATCTAGTTAATTCAAATCTCAAAATTTATGAAATCTCATACCTTGGAGTATACCCAAAGAATTGAATTCCTATCCATCATCTGTATATGGGTCTACCACAAGAAATTGGTTTGGTCACCATCTACATATGGTTTGGCATCTGTATTTGGTTCTTCATCAGTTAGATCAATTGTTCTGTCTTCATCTTCATTTATATCAAGGTTGTTTGATTCAGATTTTGAATTTGGTGTTCAATTTGGGTTTTATTTTGTTCAAATATTCAAGGATTTCATCTTCCTCTTTACCTTCGGTTTCGATTTTGCAAAGGTTTGTTTAGTGTCGGTTCTAGGGTTTGGTTATCAGATCGATTAAGATCTCCAGATCGATTGTAGCGTTTTGTTCTTGGATGTTCACAGGTTCGATTATGTAAAGGTTGGATTAAGGTCTGCAAATCCATTTGTTGATCGATTTGGTTCAACAAAATGTGACAAGTTGCATGAACTTTAATGAAATAAACCACATAAAAATCAAACAAAAAGAATTTTAACTAAAAACATCATTTTAAATATCTGATCATATAATAAAAAAAATATAAGTTTTAGTATTTAAAAATTATGTCTAACAAAAATCAATGAATTCGAAAAAGACTAATTTATAAATACATATAGATTAGTTTTAAATAACTCATAAAATAATAAAATAATTATTTGTTATTTTACACGCTAACTCTAACTTAGCTTGAAACTTAATCTACGTTGTCACATTTATCCATTTCTTTTTCAACCAAAAGGAGTTGTGGAATGAAATTTAATATATATATTGTTGACGGAGCTGAGAGAAAGTGTGATGTGGCAAAAAAATGATGACGTCATTGATGACGTGTAATTATGACATGGACAAATAGTACGCTGTGATTGGCTAATGGGAGGAAAATATATTACATTTAAATTCAAGAGGGTTTGGATGTAAAATGTGAGGGGGCTGTATGAAATATGTCAGAGGGTTTTAAGAAAATTGTATATTAATGTAATTAATTATAGGTTTGAAAATTTTGTTTAGTAACTTGTGATATATTTTGTTTAGAGAAAAAATAGTTATATATTTGTGACCGTCACATTTTTATCTACGTTTTGATATAAATTTTATCGTAATATGACGTTTTTTTTAAAATTAGTATATTTTAATTGTTTT